>JBAMJV010001946.1:0-109468 GCA_037951105.1 Echinarachnius parma
TTGTTCTATGTGTTATATAATATTTGAATGTTCTCAGAGACAAGACTACCACTAGCTATATATCAACTACTCGATGAAACTAAATTGGATGTGTTGATGCATGATAAATAAGTGAAGTGAGGGTTTGGCCAAATTCGACCGAAATATTATATTATCATTGTATACATACATATATCTATGTTAAATTTGCATGTAATATATTTAACTTATCGAAGAGTTATTTATATTCAGGTACTACAGTTCATCAAGTTTGTCTCATTGGTGGTATATGGTACTTACGAAATCCTTCACTTGCTAAACATGCTGATTTGCTGACAACATAGCGGTAATCCACAATTGATGTACAAATGAGGTATATCCTAACCCTTAGTATCGGTGTTTCAGGACAGCCATATGAAGGTCAGTCAGGGACCCCTGCTGGCCTCTGATGCCACCAAAATCTCAAATCAAAGAAAGTACATAATAATGAATTACGCTTCATTAAAACAAAACAGTAATAAATATATATCACATACAAATGTAAAATAATTGTTGAAATGGGGTTATGGGCAACAAGCAATGAATTGTTGATAGACCCTTATATAATCAAAACTATTCAATACATATTATGCTAAAATGCTTATTCAGAGTATACATGTAGGAAAAACGATTGGTCAAAATCATGGTAACTTGGCACAGAGCAATAGGGTTTTAGAAAATATTTACCAACAAAACACACCATAATCATGATAATGATGCCTAAGCAGAAATGTATAGTATACTGGTGATATGAAACTGTTTTAACAAATTAAACACAGGCCAAGCTGCTGTTTTCTTGCTTTGATACATTTTGACAGCTGTATACAAACAAACAACAAGTCAAATAATTCTCCACTGCTGTTATAGTCTTAATAAAGTCGAAGTAATGTATAAACTTGGGTACTCTCGCAAACAATGTTTTTAATTCAAACATATAAAGAAACTGACCAGAAATATATTGTGATTAAAATAATTTTCTTTGCCTTCTTTTAAACAATTTTGTTGTTAACATTACATATTTTTTGTCTTGAAATGTAAAATATGTTCATGTAATCTATACATCTATCAGTGTGAGGACACGTTTTTTAATATTTATGTTTAAGCATGAAATATCAAGATTGGAAGGGATACCAATCATACCACCACGTATCACGTTATTGCCGTGTATACTGGGAATTAGTTGATCACAAACCTTCTTGATATAATTATACTAACACAACTTAGAACGATATAAAAGTATCGAACTAAGCTTTGAATGAACATTCCTGACAATGCATAAAGAGTGTACACATATCGTTTGACACGTTGTAGGAATAAGCTCTATGTTAAAAAATAGAATTCACTCACTTTAATTTGTTAATGTGTAAGTGTCGTCTTTGTTTGGAGTATAGTGTACAAACACGGACAAATGAAAAATAATGTATCATACCAAAATAATGTGCTTAAACATAATAATCATCTACGGGGGATGTTAAACTCTATATGAAGTCAATGCTCTTATCACTTGCTCATTTGATATGTATTTGCCCTCAAATTTCACGTAGCACTCAGTGGACATATCATATCATAGACATATTTCTTGTATAAACCCTCCGTCAGTGTTTGAACATGTCAACAAAGTTCTTAATATATCCCTTTAAAATGATGCCAAGTTGATAATGGTACTGCGTTTGGGCTGTGTGCACTATCGCTAGATGTATGCCGCTCAAAATGACAAGTTATAAAGTGCATCTTTTTGCCATTTGCTATGGCAGAGTAATGCATGCTCACCATGCTTACATGGTCAACGAGGGCGCATATTACGTACGTTTGTCACATTTGATGCATTTCCGATACATGAATACATGGATACTCCCGGTCCATTTTGTAATATTTCACTTCTGACCGTCCTCGATTCTCAAGCCTCAGCTTATTTTCAAGGGAAGCAATCATTACATGTAATGACACTAAATACCATTATCATAATGTAACAATAAGAGTGATTTCATCGATACAAATTTAGTTTCCGAACTTTTTGGCATGGTTTATATTAAGTGTTTGTGTAGCTGAGCATCCACAACTAGATGAAATCATGTTTGTTTTGATAGAAATCAACTAAATAATAATAATAATAATAATAATACAAATTGTCCATCTTTATATAGCGCTTTATTACAGTAAAGTCTCAAAGCGTTCGGAGTATCATTACCTTGGTTTAAGCCGAGCAGTCTTATTCAATCGCTTAAGTATTACAAGGAATAAATATAGTACCCATTTACTGCACCTGGGTTAATTGAGACTGCAGCAAATGTGGATAAAGTGTCTTGCTGAAGGACACACGTGCCGCGGCTGGGAATCGAACCCAAGACCTTCGTTTTTAAAGACGGCGCTCCGAACCAAAAAGGTAGATTATTTTAAAAAGGTAATAGCACACTGGACACAGATTTCACTATTACAGAAGCGTTAAAAAAAACATTTACAAAATAACGCAATACAAACATCACTTGAAGCATTTCATTTAAAATATTCATAAATATGCGTGCAAAGTGCGTACAAACTTAATACATTTGCATTTTTCAAAAGTTTGGAAATTAGGTTGCTTTAGCTTTTTTTTTGTTGTATAAGCTCTTTATATTTCGGTTTCAATTATTATTAGAATAATTTATTTGTACAAAAGGTGTTTTCGTGTTAGACTTTGTGGCTTCGGTTACAATGATTTGCACCGATTTGCAGCGCAGCTATTGTGACAAAGCTAGTCGACCGCATCTTAAAATAGTAAACCCACATCGAAATTTAAACTCGGGTTTTCCCAAACAGAGTCATGAACATTCCATAATATGCTCGTTGTAAGACTGTTGCATTTATGCATTCAACAACATTTTTAGGGAGGCTTTTCAGGGATTGAAGGGAATGGGTGGGGGTATAGACGATTAATAGAGGAGGTTTAAAGCGTCAAAACAAACGGTCTGGATGGCTACGACGAAAGTCTATGAGAACTTCAGAATCTCGAAGGGAACGGGTAAAAATTAGCAATTTTATGAAAATTGAACATTGATAATTGTATAAATATGATGTTACATATTTGTTGGAGGATAATGAAGTCCTTAAAAATGCGTGGTCGGATTTTGCGTGGTCATTATGATTTGACCACGTTTCGTGGTTGTTTAGTTCGTTAAGCCTTCGTCCGTTTCCTAATTAACCAGAACAAACGGGGTCAATGCGACCACGCAAAAACTGGTCAATATGATTTGACCACGTTTTGTGGTTGTTTAGTTCGTTAAGCTATGGCTCTGGTACGTACGCGTACATGCGTACACGCGTACGGTACGCGTACGGTACGGTGTTGGTACTTGGTACAATCTTAGGAGTCGAATCATGGAGTCGTTTACCGACAGAGTGTGGGAGAACATATCCAGAAGTTCAAAGGTAGAGTGAATCTTTCCGTTTTTTGTTTATGTCTATTTAGGAAAGTAATCATCAGTATTGTTCTCCTCTTACATTTATTTTAATGTCGTTTAAGATTGCGTGTATATTCCTTGATTTTGCAGCTTTGATTCTACGCTAGAGATCTGTATGAGATTAACTGTAATCAGCGCCGCTTCGCACGCACGGCGCCTGGGTACGGTTAGGTTAGTATGCTTATGAGATATGAACTTTGTATGTGTACAGTGCATGTAATGATGTAGGCTAGACCTATACCTTCCTAGAATCATACTAGCCTACATCATTACATGCACTGTACACATACAAAGTTCATATCTCATACAGACCTCTAGCGTAGAATCAAAGCTGCAAAATCAAAGAATATGTACACGCAATCTTAAACGACATTAAAAGAAATGTAAGAGGAGAACAATACTGATGATTACTATCCTAAATTAATAGACACAATTGTCACAAAAATTGTCACAAAAAACAGAAAGATTCACTCTACATTTCAACTTCTGGATCCCAGTTATATCACATTTAGTATGCAAATTTTGTCATGTTGTGATGTTTGGACTGCCCTTAAGAAATGACCACGTTGCTTGGTCGGAATAAATGACCAAGTTCGATGGGGTTATAACAAAATGACCCCGCAAGTTATGCGGGGTCAAAAATGCGGGGTTAAAATTCGCGGGGTTAAAGGTTATGCGGGGTTATAATTTGACCACATTCGGGGTCGAAAATGTAACCACGCTACGTGGTTATTTTGGGTGACCACGCACGGCGGGGTCGATGTGACCCCGCACGGGGTTTGTGCATAGTTGATCCCGCATGCGGGGTCATTTGTAACCACGTTTGGGGTTATTTTTGACCCCGCATTTTTAAGAGTGTATGATGTTACATATTTGTTGGAGGATAATGAAGTCCCTAAACCATCCCCTAATCTGTACGCCATGTACAGCGTGACTTCTTTTTATGAGACACAATAAATAAAACACAACAGATAAAACAGATAAAAACACAGAAGTACCGTCTCGCCCACGCCATGTACAATCTGTAATAGAAAAGAATGTTAGTGGGTTGGTTTTATTATTTGATAAAATAGTTCCTCATACTCTAAAACGGAACTCACAAACATAAAATATTTGCGCTATTAATGTTCAACTAGAAAAACTGCTGTCCAAAGTATTACTGCTATGATGCTACTCTAAATAACAGTACATATGCCCTATGGTTTTAAGTACAAATTATTGTTTTAACGAAACAAGTGGCAACAAAACAGTTACTATTAGATTTGTGTTTACTCTCGGTAAAGGGAAGGATTGTTCTGTAATTGTAAAACAACTAATTCATATTATTACTTATCACTTCTAAAAGCTGTTCACATGATAATTTTAAAAATAATGTATATAAGGCTTGTGTAATAATTATACTAAACACTATTGAACATAATGGCGTGAAATGGTAACCAATAACATGAATCCATTTATTAAGATATACAGCCTTTGTTTCAGCTGATCTATTGAAACAAAGAACACCATTGTATGTTTGTCTTTGTTTTTTGTTTGTTGGTGTTGCTAGATCTCTAGACAAACAACATTAAATGTGGTTCGGATTTGTAAATCAGATGAGCGGCGCCCTACTGCGAACTTCCTGCGCACGGTGCGTACTGCTTGCTGCATTAGTATTGTGCAGTGCGCACAAATTTGGCTAGTTCGAAATGGCGACCCGCGGTGTTATATTCCCACGCTTTAACTATAACTTAAAGGGGACCACCAGGCAAAGAACAACACATTATTATATGTTTTGGTACCGTTTTGTGATATCAAATAGATAACCAACATTTTGGTTGTGTAATTCATAAACAAAGCAATTAATTTCCACCACTTACGGAACCACTGCTATTTCCTGGTTCCATACGGGCCAACCATTTGCGAGTGCGCCAAATTGCTATTCACGCGCACGTATGTAAACAATAGATTCCCGGGCGATTCGTTCGCTCTGCACACATTGCAATTCACCGCACGCATAGCAGTCTGCGTAATTCAGACCGCATGAACGCATGCTTTAGAATGGTGATGCGTTTCCAATTTTTTTTCTTTTTCTGGAAACATATTTTTGATAACTTGTTGATGGAATGGAATACTAACGATGTTACCTTTCTTTAATAAGAATATTATTTTTGGGTGGTGGTACCCTTTAAAACAAATATGTTTGATCGTTCGAACCACTCAAGTTGATAAGCACAAAACATACAGCTTTAATATACAAGGTAGTGTGATATTTGCATATTCACGCTTGAGTGGAAATAAAGATGCAACAAACATTATTCCTGTACAAATATTTGTTGGAATATAACTCTATGAAATATTATATAAGTATTTTGATTTTTTGTGATTACATTAAATGATACACTTATACGAGAAGGAATTAATATCTAACTCGTTAAACACGTTCTCTTAAAATATTATTTACATAAACTTATTTGACTTTGATACACGATGAGCTCTTCTCAAATTATACCAATGGCTAACTTTTACAACAACCATGCATTTTTGTATTATTTATCAGTTTGATTTATTTGAGCAACAATATGACGATGAACGGTTGTAATGGTATCACGAGAAAAGATTACAAATAATAATATTCTGAACAAATTACTGAATTATTATACATCCTCGCCCTACTGGCGTCTCTCAAATTAAGTTAACTCTTTGAAAATAACATTAAGTATTTCAATAAGATCTGGAATAACACCTGTTACATATTTTGCTGAAAATACGGTCTTATCTATTCAACATTATACATCATCATGGCCATGGAATAGTCGCTATGGAAAAGAAATATTTTATTTGAAATTAAAGGGATAAAGATATAATGGCTGCCTACTCAAAATTCGTTAATGAATTACAAATCGTTATGTTTTTTACGATATTTCAAATCCCGTTCAAAATCAAAAGCATATTAAAACATTTACCTTACCAAATATTTAAGCTTATTAGAAATAGCATTTATGTTATGTGTGTTGTTGGACCACAATCTTACAAACACAGACCACGTGGTAAACGTGTATCTTAATTAGCTGATCACCACCATATTGCGATACACAATAACATAACTACATTATACAATTCTTTTAAAGAAAATAGTTTCTATTAAAAACAAGGAATTGTCATTTTTCAACATCTGATCCTGATACACAATTCTGAAGTACTTCATTTATTACATAGTATCACTTTTTGTTTTACTTTTTGATTGCATCAAGGAGTCACATGCAGCAAGGGTACCCCGTTGGACACCCATAGCTGTATTATGTACTACACTAAGTGTATGTGTTCAGTTTTTTTTTCTTCTAATTTTGCCGCATGTGCTATCTTTAATGCAAACCTGGTGTGACGTGCCTCCCGTGCATGGCACAAGTCTACACTGTAAAGATACATGTATGTATTTAAATGCAAATAATTGCGCGTCTCTAGATGCCTCTTTGTGAATCGTACGGTTGAAGGGCACAGTCGAACCCGGGTAAACAAGTCCAACCCGCTGCCTATTCATAAAACGAAACCAGATGTCGTATTTGACTAAGAATATACTGGTGTGTGCAAGCAAATCAACTTTACTCCATTTAAAGTTGCGCGGACAAGACATATAGAGGGCCGGGGAAAAAATTACTTAGCTGCCCGCATTGGGCCGCGCCATGACAGTCAACTAGGCTAGAACGAACGTGCTGCTAAAAGGGGATACCATGGCCGGTATTCTGAAGTCGTGTCTAACTTAGTCATGACTAAAGTTAAACAACTGTTTAGTCAGACAGGACTTAAACACGAGGTCGTGTCTAAGTCCTGTCTAACTAAATTTCGTATTCTGAAGTCGTGTCTAAGTCGTGACTAACTAAACACTTGTTTAACTTTAAACAGGACTTTCGCGCATGCTCTGTAGGCATTTGTGACGTTTTCCCGCTATTACGTACTTGCGCTAGCTAGCCGAAGCAGACGATAAGCAGATTGCGCATGCGCAATTCACGCTATCGATTGCATATATCGCCGATACTGTATCGCTGATCGCAATCGTATAAATGGCAAGTTTTCGGCTGATCAAACTTAAAATTCAAGCAGAAAAAAGTCTCTTACAAGCTGGATATTTCACTTTGGACCAAGGAATTTACAAGACATCACCAGACGATAAGGTTAGTGGATATTATCGAAACAAATGATAGGGCAACACGTGAACAAATCCTGCAATTCTTATTTGAAATGTTGAGGGTGCACGTACAGTTATCCTCCGCCGCAACTTCCCGGTAGGGTACAGTAGAGTGTGCTGTAGGTTGAAAAGCAGCAGAATCGTGCTCTTAAACAGCACTTAAACAACCCCTCGCAGTCGTCTAAAGTTAAACAGGACTTAGATAGGACTTCGTGTTTAACTTGACTTAATCACGACTTCAGACTTCAGAATAAAAGTTAGACACGACCTCGTGACTAAAGTTAGACAGGACTTAGACAGGACTTAAACAACTGTTTAGTTAAACAGGTCTTAGACACGACTTCAGAATACCGGCCCATAAGTTTGTACAGACGGCGCGTCTCGTGCGTATAGCGCGCGTAATATGACTAGCGTCCTCTATTTGCCTTGTCCACGCCACTTTAATAATTCAATTTCTTATATTATTGGCGTGATGTTGATGAGGCAGTAACTTTTATTCACACGCTTTAGCTTATGTTTATTCCGATCGGAAATATCTATTGATATTTCAGCTCTTTCTGAACGGATTTTGATCAAAAACAGTTTATTATGTCATTAAAATTGTGTTCTCTTCCAAATATTACACTCACCTTTTTATTACCTCACAAATTTGTTTTTTCTTGAAAAGACAATGAAATCCAGACAAATTGGATAGGATAGGATTAACAATCCCTAACAATCTGAGCACAATCTGTCAAGAAATAAGGAAATGATGGCTTTTTGAAAAGAGCCAATTATTTTGTACAACAAATTTCCTTTTTGTAAATTTTTCTCAAAATGTATTACCCTTCGTTTAATTACCCTTCGTTTGAGTTCAAGATATGCTTTTATACATAACATATCATGAGTTGGGGAAATTGAAAAGTGTGACTATGAAGAACAGTGTAAAAATTGGAACATTTGTGTACAAAACATATGGGGAGTAGTCCACACACTTAGTGTGTGTTGCCAATTTGAGTTCCACATAGGAATAAATGGACATCTTCATAGAGTCATGGTTTATTGTTACTTGCCCGATTATGCTCTAACTAATAGAGATTATTCTTCCTAATCTCTTCAAGTCTATGAGAGCAACATTTTGCCTGGGTTTTATTGTCCTTGAAGCGCCCTCTAGACCAAAACTGAACTGCCACTTTAATGGTTCAGAGAACAAATGTAAATGGTGGGGAACGTGGTTTTTATTTTGCTGGCCATACTGTGTGGAATAGTTTGCCAGAAAAATTGAGGTTGATCCCCATAGTAGACATATTGAAATACTGGTTACAGTCCGTTATTCCGAAGGTTCGTTATTCCGAAGGTTCAGTTATTCCGAAGGTTCGTTATTCCGAAGGTTCGTTATTCCGAAGGTTCGTTATTCCGAAGGTTCGTTATTCCGAAGGTTCGTTATTCCGAAGGTTCGTTATTCCGAAGGTTCGTTATTCCGAAGGTTCGTTGATCCGAAAATAAAATCGGGTTTGTTATTCCGAAGGTTCGTTATTCCGAAGGTTCGTTATTCCGAAGGTTCGTTATTCCGAAGGTTCGTTGATCCGAAAATAAAATCGGGTTCGTTATTCCGAAAATTAAATCGGGCTTGTTATAATACTATAGTTTGTGTTTTGTTTATTTAATTTACAGCCTGCATTAAGCATACCCATCCCCCTTTCCCTCCCTTTCCCAGACCAATCAAACATGTAAGTTTATTTTATATCTTTATATGAAATTACAGCATTATAACAAACCCAAATTCATTTTCGGATTAACGAACCCGATTTCATTTTAGGAATAGCGAACCTTCGGAATAACGAACCCCTCGGAATAACAGACCTTCGGAATAACGAACCTTCGGAATAACGAACCTTCGGAATAACGAACCTTCGGAATAATGCAACAAATGTTTGGATTAACGAACCCTATTTCATTTTCGGATTAACGAACACTCAGGTATAGGAAATTTGCGTGTTCGGAATAACGAACCTTCGGAATTACGAACCGCACCCGAAAAGGGTTCATGAAGGGTTGTCTCTGCTATTTCTACAATAACACTACAAAGCATTATGATATCATAACATTGCTTCGGATTTGTGTTCTGTTAAGTCGTGTGCATTTTTTTATACCAAATTTGACTGCATAATGTATTTGGCTAATGTGTCAGGTGTCATTTTAAGTCACGTGTTATGCAAAGGACTTTAAATTGCATGTTCAGTATATACAAAAACGCAATGAACTGTTCAAGATATTTAAAACGTTACGCAATTTGTATTTGAAGTTCTATAAATGGCATTCAATTAAATTTGTGAAAGTTCTTAAAATTATATAAACGAAACAATATTAAACGGTACAATACATAACACATTAAAAACAATACATTACATAAGAATATGAGTTCTTAATAGAGTATTGTTGGTATCTGGTTTTACTTAATCAGTAATAGGGGTAAAACATGTTTAATAATGAAAGGTACGTCATGTAGAATATGGAAATATATATTGACTATAGAATACAATTATATAATACGACTCAATAAAGAATATAAACCATTTAATCATGTCATTCTCTTACTAATAACAATGTAATGATATATCTGACAAAAATGCACTCATATACTTTTGTTTGTATGTGTGTTACGTATTTTGCCAATATTAACATTGAACTGATACAGTAGTCAACAATGGGTGTTAATATTGTGTAGGTGTAGCTTGTCGAGAAAGATAAGGGAAAATTAATGAAGCGCCAAACTCTCAGTCAAATTATTGTTAATTTGTTAAGTAGGAAGATTCTTTTTATTCATGTACACGATATTACAATGACGCAAATTAATGGGCATGGAAAATCAATCATGATACCAAATGATAACCATACCAAAGAAAAACAAAGTGACATACTCTACTCTAACAATGTTACAAATTGTAGGCCATTTTCAGAGCCATCGTACCCTTTCAGGATGTACTGGTACATCATTGTTTCAACAAGTCCACACAAATATAAGTTGTATTTGACTCATAATAATGTTCATTGGACCAGAAGTACACACATGTCTATCATGAATGAGCACTAAAGATTAAGAACAACGTAGACCTATACTGTTTAAATCCGTGACATTGCATACTTGTCATTAATGGTGACCTAACCTCCTATAGAAACGCATGTCCTTTATTAGGATAACATCTTTAACAGGGCTCATTATTAAACAGCTTATACATGACAGCTTTTCAAGGATTTTAATCCTCAAATTGATCAGGTTGATGGTTAAAACAGCTATGGTTATATCAGTAGCAGGTGACTGTAATTTCTCCAGGACTCATTAAATATTAAATTGTTCACTTAAACACTGTTCTCACTGAGGAAGCTCAGGGCAGTTCCTTTGTTAGCTGTCATCTGCACAACGTCTGTGGTTCAATAATTACATGACTGTATGCACTACCGTTTGTTATCTTAGACTTATACCATTTTATCGAGAACATCATTGGTACTCCTTAGCGAGTGATGTACTTTACAGAACTGTTAATGATCTTAAATGACGTTTAGTTTTAGAGGGATCTCATTCATAAAAATGCTAAAGTTTACATCGGCATAATAATAGTATAGGGTATTTCACATTTGTGAAAATACAAATAATATTATACTATTTTATATTGGCATGATGGCATCTGATGATTACTAGTTTCTTCATGCTTCGGCTATCGCAGCATGTTCTGTTGGTTCAATGTCTGGAACACTTATATCGTTTTGATTCGGTGCTCCGCCTCTCATAAGACGGATTTGTTTGAACCACTGAGATAGGTTGTTTTTCTTCATACGCTTCAGTCGGTCATTATGGTATGTTTTTGTTCTCTGCTCGATTTCGCGTTTTACTTTATTTCTGAGTCGCTTCCAAAGGGCTGGCTGTATTACCATCGGCGAAGGCTTTTTGTCTTTTATCTATTAGGGACTTGATTCTGGGCGTCATCCACTCTGTATCTTCGCTGTGTAGTTTTACCAGTTTCTTAGGAAAGTTTTTTTTCAATTGATGAGTGCAACGTATCGTAGAACAAAGTACATTTATCGTCAACGTCATCAGCATTGTGGATTTCCGACCAGTCATGATCAGTTATCCACCGGCCGTATTCACGTATCTTGCTATCTGGCATTGGACGAACGTGAAACTTGCGAGTAGCGTTGCGGAGAGTAGTGTGGTCATGAGGTTTTAAGGATATGCAATTGTGGTCACTCATGGCAAGTGGGGGTAGTATTTGAGCTTCCTTGTAGCGGTCACTTATGTTGGATTATATTTTATCTAGGATATTTTCACCTCGTGTAGGAGCTTTTACCATCTGCAGATGGAACGTGATTCATTAGCACTGTATTTCACATACAAGGTGTCAGGCTGGAAGACTCCCATGTGAGTGGAAATGTGCACTCCGTGTGCTGGATTGATTGCTGTATGTATTCAATGACTGGGGGTAAAAAGAATGAAATACAACAATCGTCAAACAACGGAACGTTCGCTATATCATAACATCCGTTACATCATTACAATTATTGCAATTATTCTTATGTATTTCTTTGTTTCAAATTCTTTTATTTTGTACTGTTTCATCATTTGTTTTGCCAGTGTATTGGTTTTTTTTAAATCATATTTAATGCCATCTAACACATAAATATTTTTGTTATTCTATAATCTGCACCATTTCCAAAAATTTGTGTCCATAAGCGTTTGTAAAATTTCATATTCTATGTTTCACACGTGACAAATAAAGACACGTGACTAAAAAAACATATAAGTAAAAAGGCAAAATTTTGTATCAAAAGATGCACAACTATATATGAAAGACATATCCGAAGCAATGTGATGATAGCAGCATGCGTTTGGGTGTAATCGTGAACATTTCAGAATAGGACATTCATGAACCCTAATGATTTCAGGCGCTTTTAACATACAGTAGGGGTAAAATCCGATCCAGTAGCTAGTTCGCGAGGTTGTCCACCTAGGTTGTGCTTCTACAAGGTCCTAGAAGACAATTCTGGGCATAAACCTTTTATAACATTCCATGTAGGTAAAAAAAAATCTTTGCTCACTGGGTTACGCCTTCAATTACACAAAATAAAATGCATCATGTGACATTGCACTTCGACCCTCCCCTATATATTATCTAATTTCATCAGTTAAATTTACATGAAAGAGCTGCACTATTCGATACAACTTGAACATAAAATAGTAAACCCACTCCGAAATGTTTGAGTTTTCCTTTAACCATAGACTTATTCATGAATATGCCATAATATACTCGTTGTAGGACTGTTGAATGCATGCATCGTTGTAGACTGTTGAATGTATGCATCGTTGTATTGAGCAAAAAACATGTGTGTGTGTGTGGGGGGGGGGGGGGGGGGGGGGCTTACCAGGGATTGGTTAAGGGAATGAGGGAGGATATGAAATGTTAACACATTGGTTGTTTAGAACTTCAAAACCAACGGTAATTCAAAATGAACCACATTATGACAAATGTATATTGATAATCATTGTGCGCAATGATATTAGATCTTATTTGAGGATGTTGAAGCCCCTAAACCCTTCTCTCATCTCTACGCCCGTGATTGTAGAGCGTGACGGGATTTTTGTATGAAATACGATAAAAAAGAACGACACAATTACACAAGCACCGTCTAGCCCACGCCATGTACAACGGCGTAATAGATAAGCCTTGTTATTTTGATGATTTTATTATTTGATAACATAGTTCTTCATGCCCTAAAACGGAATTCACAAACAGAAAATATTTGCACTATTAATTTTCAACTAGAAAAACTGCTATCCGAGGTATTAAAGCTATGATGTTACTCTAAAAAAAAAGTAGATAATAATGTCCTCAGGTCTGAACTACCCATTAGTATTGTTTAAACAAGTTGCAGCTGTCAAAGGTATCTATAATATTTGTAAATTAGATTTAGCTTTCGTTACAGACAATATTATATAATTATAAACCAACTAACAAATATAACATAATATTTAAAGCTGATACACTAATGTTTTAAAATGTATATTAGTATTAGGCTTGTGTAATAATTATTTTTAAACACTATAATTAAACATAAGGCGTGAAATGATGGTTCCATGACATATGCTCCGCCGACATATGCTCCGCCGACATTTGCTCCGAAAAATGCGACAAATGCTCCGCGACAAATGCTCCACGATATTTCCTCCGCCGACAAATGCTCCGCCGACAATTGCTCCGCCGACAAATGCTCTGCCGACATTTGCTCCGCCGACAAATGCTCCGCCGACATTTGCTCCGCCGACAATTGCTCCGCCGACAAATGCTCCGCCGACATATGCTCCGCCGACATTTGCTCCACCGACAAATGCTCCGAAGCTGCGACAATTGCTCCGCGACATTTGCTCCGCCGACAATTGCTCCACGACAATTGCTCCGCCGACATTTGCTCCGCAGACAAATGCCCAAATAATTAGATGATTTTTTTTTCAAACAAATATTTTTAAAGAGGAAGTTTAGTGTTGGTATAGAGGGCGCTGTACATCACAATTTTGTTTGAGGTAATGAAAAACTGAGTGTCGAATTTGAGAGAGCATATAATTTTAATGGCAGAATAAACTTTATTTGGTCGAAATCGGCCCAGAAACGGCTGAAATATCAATAATTATTACCCATATCAGACATCTGAGCATATTCCCCTCGTTTCAAGTGCCAGCAGATGAAATAGGGGAATATTTCCCATATTCCCCTCTTTCACAAAAGCCTATGGGATTTACGTGTTAAAAAAGAGGGGAATATGACATCCGGGCACTTCATGATTCGTAGTCAAAATTTTACAAAGTGAACTGGCCTGCGGGAAACATCTCGCGATAGTGATTTGCCATTGGTGTGTACACGAAACAAGCCGCAGCCGTTCTTGTGACATTTTATCAAGCAGAGACTTGGTTTTGGTATGTTTAAATACAAAGTATAATACAAAGTTTACAATTTACTAATTTCCGTTACTGCTCAAGATGTCTGATATGGGTAATAATAATGATATTGACTGGCTCTTTCGGGGGATACGACATGTATTGCCTTCACTAGGATCCATATTGCCCTCGTCTTCGACTCGGGCAATATGAATCTAGTTCAGGCAATATTATGTCGTATCCCCCTCAAGGCCAGTCAATATTATATAAATATGTCCGATCTTATAATTATTTGGGGCCAAAATTTGTTCAAAAAATTAAAAAACGCTTACACTTTTTCAAAAATGTTCAAAAGCGTTTTTTTAAATAGTTGTTGATGGTCTCTCTATTTAATCATTATTTAACAAGACATCCCATGCATAATTTTGTATGAAAAATGGTTGAAAACTTGAAACCAATGCCTTATTTGAGAGCGCCCTCTTGTGTTTTAATGGCGCTTTTTGAATGATAACAGGCTTTCTACTTAGTCGTTTGTATTTGTGTATTGTTATGAGTTGATGGTACGACACTCCATAACTAGTACACTCTCCCGAGTTCCTCACAAAAGACCAAATAAAATACACAATAAAAGCCGTGATGTTTGTAATTTCAAGCCATGTTAACTTCCAACGTGTCTTGCCTATGGCAAGCCAAGTGTACATCCAAGCTGCTATGAAAAGCCGTCACACTTCCCTCCTTAAAGAGGGCATTTATAACATCGAAATAAATGAACCCTAAAATGCTCCAGGCAACATAAAACAAAAGTGAGACCTATACTGCACACATGTGTATCACTACCTTATTATAACTTTACAATGCATGCATCAAAACTACATTTAGGCTTTTCTACGCAGTTAATCAACAAACTCTACAATGGTCTCCTTTCACCAAAGCTTCAAACATGATGAGTATTAACTGCACATTATCAATATTGCCAGGAACTCCCAACATTTATCAAAACAAAAATACACATGCAATTTATAGACTTTGCCCAAGCATGCAATTGGTTCACATTCACATCCCTAATGCACATTTTCACTTTAAGCTCCTTGACAAATATCTAAATGCTGCACATGTATAATCCTACACCAAACAAATATACATGTTCCCATATATCCATCACTTAATTTGTGTCCTACAAAAACTTTCCTTTAGCTTCAACAAAAAAGTTACAAACTATGCCAATTATATCTTGTGTAAGACTGTGTGCACATTTCGATTTAAAATTAAATGTGAACCCACAACCTTTATCTTCTAGCAAATATCATTTTAAATGTTTGTAAACATTTCCACAAGATCTTCTACATGTTACTCTACAAATCTAACACAAAAGAAAAATACATCAACCTGTTCTTACAACGTATGAGAATGGATTTTTCCACCCGCAATGCAAGAACACACAAACTGAACATGTGAAAACATTAATTTTTTCTTCTTAAAACTGCTAACTGCATTAATCTTCCTGATCAAAGTTATCCTGCAAAAGAAGGAAACAAATTTAATAGTTACATCTGCAAGCTGTCCGCCCAACAATCCTGTTTAAGGGAAGACAACATTCAAATGCATATCTAATACATCATAATACATAAGTACAAAAGAACAACCGTTAATTTTTCTCAGAAATGTTCATCATTTGATTTCATTCGCAAAGTCCTTTTCGAGCTGAGATCTCAAGTGTCATTTCTTTTTAAATGTTCACAGTCTAATATCAGCCCATTTCGTTATGCACAGCAATTAACAAGTGTTCCTTTTTACTCAAATTAAGGCGTTGATGTCTTTGTCTGTTCCAGTCCTTTTCATCCGGCTTTTAAGATCAATTCACATGAGACAAAGATCGATTAACTTCTTCCTCTTTTTAAAGTCCAGTCGCTGAAACGCTACTGACTGGCTTCTCAGTTCACCTTGACAGCATTCACAGCGATCACCTGGTCTTCTCGGTCGACGACCACTCACTCGCAACTCCATCAAGCGTGACTTGCGACGAGGCCTCCACTGACGTCTCCTTCCAGCATCATGTCGAACACGAGTCGGAAACTGACGAGCTCCTGCTCGCCATCTAGCTGCTCTGGCTCGTCGAACACCGCGTCGTCGCCTAGTACCTCTCGCCCTGCGTCGACTGCCTTGACGACGTGAAGAGGTTCTGGCCTGACGTCGACCACCTTGTCGCCTCTCCACCTGGTCAGCTTCCTCGACATCAGAAGACGCCGCCTCACAAAGCTCGACCCTCTCCTGGAGTGCAGGCTGAACATGCCTGCGATCACCTAGATCACAAGCTGAAACTGCAGAGGACTCTGCTTCATCCCTCTGGACTCTATCAGGTCTCTCGACTTCTAGCCGGTTTCCCTCCGGTCCCCCCACTGGCACCTCTTCCAGGCTCTCCAGCGCAGCTTCACTTTCAAAGTCTCTCTCCCGTATGGTAGGCGGAACATGCCTTCCATCATCAGCACTGGAAGCTGACAGCACCATCTCACCAGTTGGGCTCCTCCTCTCCTGGAATGCAGGCCGATCAAACCTGCGGTCGTCTGGACCACAAGCAGACACCTCATCAGGGCTCACCAGGACATCTGCTCCATCACAACGATCAAACCTGTAGTCATCTGGACCACAAGCAGACACCTCATCAGGCCGCACTAGGACATCTGCTCTGTCACCGCTTCCAGGTAGAGAAGTCTCCGGCCTGCCATGAAGCTCTGCACCACCAGATTGTTGCCGTCCAGCATGTCGTCCAGCTCGTCTGCCACCAGAGGATAGGTCTGCGACGCCAGAAGACATCATCCCGTCTTGTACAGTCAACAGCTGCCCGACGTCATCGTGGATGTCGTTCAAAGCCGTCACCATCTCTCCGACCTTCTCCCTACTACCATGGTTAAGACGACCTTCTAGAGTACATCATCCCAAGGATTTCCACGAACACCTGGACCGAACATCACCGTACTTGAGCAAACACTCAAATCCCCTGTATCACTAATACCTTGTGATTGTGTTTGTTCATGTATGCCTGAATGTATTTTCCTTGTGTCACTTGTACTTAATGAACTTAACAAGCTATCTCCAACACTCACATCAGACTCACTTGCCTTCTCTTCATGCTGTCTCCCCTGAAGAACTTTGATCTGTCTCTCAATCTCCTCCACTCTCCTTCGCAAAGCAAAATCTTCAACAAAGCTCATCGATGACTCCGGCAAAACCTGCCTTGCCACCAGACTACTAACGATCAGTTTCCGGACCTTAGATCTAGTCATGTAGGATGTAGCCTCATTAACATAGAAGTACAATGCAATTTCCAACAGATCATCTTTCCGCATCTCCATCAGCTTCTCCACGTTTGGACAGCAAACAAAATTCCTCAACGAATCAGACATCTTGTGAATTTAAACAACACACATGTGTCTCAAAGGAATAATTATACAAATCAGCATCAAAGACCAACAACTCCTTTCACGTGTTCACAACTCTATCTCCTGTAAGCTTACCATGCAACCTGCACTCACTCACATGTGAACAAAATCTGGAACGCATCCAAACATATAACTTAACTAACCGACCCGGTTAACACGATGGATATTACTCGCAAGCAAATCCAACACAGCAATCGTGAAGAATGCACAATGCCACCACACATTAAACCAATGTATGAAACCTCCTGATGAACAAGAGAACATGCATAAAACCAATGCATCAAGGGAAAACAGAACCCTTCAAAATTTGTTCTACGAAAAGAACCCTAGTCGGAACTAGAACACGTTGGAATGCACACACAACTGCACTTCACAACCCAGTTGAAACTACAACTGCACTACTGGTACACTTCACACAATAAACTGTCCAAAGCTTATCAACACGTATAATGTCCTGTGTAATTCTGCCAATTTCCGACAGCGACAACTATCCCGACAATCACATCAAAGCCCTATCACTGCATCCAATGCAACTCTTCAGTCAAAATAGCCCACATACACATCCACTACAAATGTAGAAATAAAGTGTACCAGAAAACGAATTCAAACATGAATCCACATTCCAAAACGGAATATCCAGCTGAAAACCATCAACTGACGTGTCATCTCAAACACCTGAGAAACACAGAGCAGAGAACCCACTCATCACACACTGCAAAATGCCTAGAAAACCCAGCACTTTATTCCCACAGTGCAACCCATGTACATGTTGATAAAGCTAAACATCTGTACACGTAAAACTTGCATGTAGACGTACCACGACTGTAAATCTCAACACACAACGAACAGTCACCATCCAGCTACACACACATGCAACACCGCTGGCGCGCGCGAGCCAGAACCTTCGGCGCACCGAACAACCACCGACACCGAGTGACGCCTCCGCGGGGAAAATTAACACGCATGACTTCGAACGAAATACATCAACAAAAACCGGCCATATTACCTCTAAACTTGCAGAAAAACTACAAATTTTCCCGGCTACAAGCCCCCAACTGTTATGAGTTGATGGTACGACACTCCATAACTAGTACACTCTCCCGAGTTCCTCACAAAAGACCAAATAAAATACACAAGAAAAGCCGTGATGTTTGTAATTTCAAGCCATGTTAACTTCCAACGTGTCTTGCCTATGGCAAGCCAAATGTACATCCAAGCTGCTATGAAAAGCCGTCACAGTATACCTTTTGAGCATGGTGGAGTTATAACCATTAGTTTATCAAGTAACTGTCCAGGGTTGGTTACTAAAGTTCAGCCTTACCAAAACTGTACTACCCCTTTAAATAAATATCACATCGTCTAGTAGACAATCTATTCTTCACATATTAACAATAAAATTGATCACATATTGCTTTTTATGGCATATGACGTCATAGTCACTAAAGGGGTGAAGTGTCCATCTTACCTCACTGCGGAGGTAAGAGGACCCCTCAATTCCTTAGATTATTGAATTTCAATTTTATGCTACTTCTTGCCAATCCTTCCGTTTATAAGAATGCAAAATGCATTGGAAGTTTGTGCTTTTCTGTTGGACAATAAGGCAGCCTTAATCGTTTACGGGGTGGGGGGGGGGGGGGGGGCGTTTAGAAGTGTCACAAATTGGGCCCTCGTTCCAAAATTGGAACTCCGAAAATTTAACAGTGGGTGAAAATAACGTTCTTTGAATTTTGATAAAACGTGGATACATTTTGAACTCATGCGGAACAATTTCTTGATTCATAAAGAGTCTGAGTAATACAAATGCAGTGATTATAAAGACATTTCTTTTTTCTATTCATGATCGATCTTAACACCAGTATCATGCCCTTCGCTTGATGATTGCTTGGAACAGTATACTATTCATCACAGCATTTTCGGATACTATGAGGGTAGGGTCCATTGTTGTGTGTTATTGCGCCTCCCCTTCTGCTACTAGATGCAGGCTGTAGGGTCACGCATCCTTACAACACTGGGCTTGACTGCCCCCCCCCCCCCCCCTCCCCACCCTGTATAAAGAAACGTGAAACAAACAAACCAGCCAATAAAATATTTGAATGAATCGATGGTTACTGAATCGATTGTACTCCAATTTCACAAGAGATTCGCATAACATATAAAAGCGCACTTCATACCAAAGGTACTTGAGAATTCATTCTAGAGTTTGATCTTCAGCGGAGTAAATGTCGGTGGAACAATTATGGTTGAGGAACATATTATGTTGTTTTTGGACCATTTGAAGTACTGTCATCTTCAGAGCATATATTTCTGCGGAGCAATTGTCACCGGAGCAAATGTCGTATCTCCGGAGCATATTTCGGCGGAACAATTGTCGGCTAAGCAATTGTCGCATATTCGAAGCATTTTCGGCGGAGCAATTGTTGTCGGCGGAGTAATTGTCGGCGGAACAAATGTCGGCGGAGCAATTGTCGCATCTTCGGAGCATTTGTCGGCGGAGCAATTGTCGGCGGAGCAAATGTCGGCGGAGCATTTGTCGGCGGAGCAAATGTCGGCGGAGCATTTGTCGGCGGAGCAAATGTCGGTGGAGCATTTGTCGGCGGAGCAAATGTCGGCGGAGCATTTGTCGGCGGAGCAATTGTCCTCAGAGCAAATGTCGGCGGAGCAAATATCGCGGAGCATTTGTCGCGGAGCATTTGTCGCATTTTTCGGAGCAATTGTCGGCGGAGCATATGTCGGCGGAGCATATATGTCGTGTCACCGAAATGATGTCTAATATTATGACTATATAAAGTTAGATCAAGCTTCGTTTCAGCTGATCTGTTTTAATCGGAAACAAAGAACACCATTGTAATAATATCGTATATGTTTTTTTTTCTTAGATGCCTATGAAAACAACAGTAGATTAACCCAATACATTCAGCTTTGATTTATTACAACGTAACGTACATAATAATTAATATAAAATGTAGTAGTATACTTGCAAATCCAGACTACTGATATGTGGAATTCAGATTCAACAGACATTAACCATGTACAACAATTTCTTCCAATAAAATTGGGTAATATGTTTTTCGGAATATTTAGAGTTTTTGTGATTGCATTTATTTACCACAAAGAAATTTTCAATTTCTTTGAACTCTTAAAATATCATGTACATTTACTTGTTTGACCTTGTAACACTTAAATTCTGCGATGGCTAACAACAATCATAGCATTTTTTCAATGAAGGTATGTCCTTTTGACATGTGAACAAAGTAATAGGTGATTAATTAAATGTATATTGTAGTTATCTGATATGACCACTGGATAAAGTGTGAAAATTTTAGATTAAAGTACAAATCTGAACACTTCAAACGTAAATATATTTTATGACAGAACCACTAGAATTCTAAGTAAGATATTTGAATTGGATGTTGTAGATCCCTTTAATGGTAGAGTTTTTCGGTTGATTGATTTGGGGAAAATGTTTATTGTGAAGTTAAAGTTTCATGAATAATATCATGCCCACTACGTATAGGTGACACTATACACGCTAAGATCACTTCCATGGGTGGATAAAGTTATTTTTTTATTTAGCTTTACAATTACTGTCCTCTAATTGCTAGGTAAAATGTCACAGTTTCGAGATTATTATCTCATATAAAATGAAATACAAATTATCTGAGAAGATTATGACTTAAAAATTCATTTTAGTAGACTTATATCCACATTAATATCTTAACATTTTAACAGATCGTAACAATAATTAAATTTCGTCTTGCAACTGTCTACCCTTCAATATATTCAGTGTTTGTATGTGATGTTGACAAATCAAATAATACATTTATTTTGTTTTAGCACGATGAAACTTGTTCAATAAGATTAGTGAGTTAGCAGCGTGATTTATAACTTAAAGGGATAGTTGAGTATTGGTCAAACTTACTTTAGTAACCAAAACCTGCACCATTACGGTGCAAACTAATAGTTATAACTCCACCATGCTCGAAAAGTATACACAATTACAAACGACAAAGTAAAGCCCCTGTTATCATTCAAAAAGAGCCGTTACAACTCAAGAGTCAAATTAACTCTAGAGTACGCTAGCGCAAAGCGCTAGCGTTCTAGGTCCTCCTAATACGGGACTGAAACTGAATATTTTTTTTGCACGCTAATTGTGCTTAACATTATACATATGATACGGTACTTACCACCGATTCATTCTCCAATATGTGATCCAACTATCGGTTGGATTAAAATTATGGTTTTTCCCTCCATTCCGCTAAAAATAAGTGATTTATGCGCCTCCTCGACTTCTCTCCGTGTGTTAGCGCGACTCCGAACCGATTTTGAACGAAAGATGATCGCGATGCATGGCCGCCGATGTGAACGGCGAACGGCGCTTGCGATACACATTGTACAGTACATGCGGTGTAAGCATAGGAGGACCTAGAACGCTAGCACTTCGCGCTAGCATTCTCTAAAAGTGATGTCCGGACGTCAATCACTTTTATATTATATTTTGAAAGCAAATTTCACAACAATGAGAGCATTTGAATGGGAATTTTTTATTATTTCACATGTTTCTTTTAATGATCTTTCACATGGAATTGAAATCAACCAAATCAGTTACAATTAATTTGGGGGGGGGGGGGGGGGGGAGCACTTCGGAAAATACCAATACTCAACGCTCCCTTTAACTTGGTAAAAGGTTGAACAGAAATGGCCTGGGGCCATTCTATTGTTCGAGCGGTCTCGAACTAGAACCCGGGTAGTCTGATCTAGAGACCCCCTGACTTTGTTTTTTGACATATGCAGCGTTTTTTTTTTTGTACGGTTTTGTGTGAACTGGGGGGGGGGGGGGGGGGGGGGGGGGGGCTGATTCAGAATCTGCTATGAGTGCCAGACACGAAACATTGAGCGTTTTTTTTTTTTTGTTACGGGAAAATCCAACATGGCCCCCAAAACATGGACATTTGCCTCTTTTAGCCCCCCAGAATGATATAATCTCAATTTGAATGCCATTCTACACAAATAAATCAAATTACATTTTGTTCCTTAAAGGGGTAGTTCAGTTTTGATAGAGAGGGCGCTGCACATCACAATTTTGTTGTAAGGTAATGAAAAACTTAGTGTCGAATTTGAGAGAACATGCAATTTTAATGGGCAGAATAAACTTTAGTTGGTCAAAATATACCCAGAAACGGCTTAAAGGGACAACACATAATTATATGTTTTGGTACCGTTTTGTGATATCAATAGATACACAACATTTTTGCAAAGGTTTGTGTAATTTATAAACAAAGCAATTAATTTCCACCACTTACGGAACCACTACTATTCCCTGGTTCCTGGTTTGCGAGTGCGCCAATGCTATTCACGCGTACTTTTGGAGACAATGGAACGCATCCCAAGGCGATTCGTTCGCTCTGCACAAATTAGTCTCGTAGTCGTACATTCAGAACGTGCTTTAGAATGGTGATGCGTTTCCGATTATATATTTTTTTCTGGAAACATATTTCTGTGAACTTGTTGATGGAATGGAATTCTAAAGATGTTATCTTTCATTTATAAGAATATTATTTTTGGGTGGTGGTACCCTTTAAATTACATTTTGTTCCTTAAAGGGGTAGTTCAGTTTTAATAGAGAGGGCGCTGCACATCACAATTTTTTTGTAAGGTAATGAAAAACTTAGTGTCGAATTTGAGAGAACATGCAATTTTAATGGCAGAATAAACTTTAGTTGGTCGAAATCTACCCAGAAACGGCTGAAATATCAATGAATATGTCTAATCTAATAATTATTTGGGGCCCAAATAATTAGATGATTTTCCAAAAATTAAAAAAAATTATTGCACTTTTTCTAAAATTTTCAATAGCGTTTTTTAAATAGTTGTGATGATCTCTCTATTTAATCATTATTTCAATAAACATGAAATGCATAATTTGTATGAAAAATGGTTTGAAACCAATGCCTTTTTAGAAAGTGCCCAATTAAATTCAAAATGGCCGCCAAATCCATTGTGTGTAAAATATGAATGGTATTACAATGTACAAACGGAATCGTTTTACAAAGTAGGGCCAAATTTCCCCATATGGCGGAATAAATTGCACCGAGAATTGCATTTTCAATTTAGTTTAGATGATTTTTCATGCTGATTCGATTAATTTCGAGAAAATCAGTGTTTTTTTATTTGTCCTCAGTTTTTTCATCAAATTTATACTACAAATGGAAGAGCTACCACTAAAGGTTATAAAAATGCAAGTTAGAAAAATCCTGCGTACAGCATGTATTTTATATAACTTGTCATATTTTATTATATTTTGGATTTTGGACGGTGGTTTATTAGTTTTAGCTATATAACTCCACGAAAAAGATATTTCAAGCCCTAGTTTGTCCAGGTATGCTATTAAATGCCCTTTTCTTTCATATAAGACAATAATCTTGCAACTTTTGAAATTTGGCTTGCAAAAGAGGGGCTATCCCCTTTAAGATTATAAATTGAATTCGACTTTAAAGGGATGCCTGTAAAGTGTCTCCACCAACAATAATTTGAGCTTCTACATTGCTCTTCTACCGTGTTGTTTGGCTTATGGTAAGAGAAGAATACAATAGGGTTAAATTGTTTTCAAATGGCCCTTTAGTATGACGCAAATGCCCTTTTAGCTGACGCAATGTTCTTATTATTATTATTATTATTTACTATTTATTCGACTAAATAGCATAATACAATGTCAAATACAACACAACTATAAACATATATATGCACATAATACAAAGATACAAGTTACAAAACTGAAGACTAGACAAAAGAAAATAGTGAGGAGCAGTATGTGGGCCAGGGTACACAAAAGTAAAGTACATCACTGTTGCCCTAGGGCATGTGAACCCTCACATACTGGCTCCATAAGATGCAACATTACGGAACATAAATAACAATTAACGTATACGAAGATGGTTTAAAAAGTATCTATCAACGTCCAAATATAGCTAAATTATCTTAATATCTTAATATCTTAACCACATTAAATAAAGAATAAATTAATGAAATGATTACATCAACTAATGTGTCTTAACCAGGAAAGCAGTGTTCCTTTTCAATGAAACTTTTACACATCATTCGGACATATCGTACAATGATTTTGGTATAGGATTGAAGTCTCAAATGACATTTTGGGCAATATTTGACACTTTACAGGTGCACCTGTAAGTTGTATGAAAAGCCTTTACCTGATTTTACCAATGTTGGAACCTAGGGTTAGAGTTTGGTAATGATTAAAATGTTTCAAAAGTTTATAATCATGGAGGGGATTTAGGTTCTTGATGTGAATATGAGACTGAAACATTTGCATTTGGCTTTTGAGTATGTTTACTTAGAGCACTTCTGGACTACCATAATTTCTAGTCGAATTTTGAATTTAAGTTCAATTTGGAGACTGTGAATCACACATTGGTCCTGTTCCAGTGGGTATGTCTATTGGGCTAGCACTTCATGCTTCATACAAAAGGGGAAAAGGGGATGGGGCAAGTTACTAGGTCGGTTGTTATTGACCCTGTATAATAGCACCCTTGAGGAGCAGCAAGAGCAGCATGAGGTGGCGCACAATGTTATTGTGCGGGTTTGAACTGTTACCTGATGATCATGGGTTATAATAATGTTACAGCCCTTACAAACCATGAGCAATATAGAAATGCAATATAGTATTATTAGCATGCCAAAGTACTAATTTCAGCGTCGATCCACGGATCAGTGCCCCGACCCTTGTGACTATAATAACGACAAACGAACTTAAAGGGACTTAGTAACATTGTCCAAATCCTCAAAATAAAATTGTAATTCTAGCGGTTCCTTTATACCTTGTTGTATTCGTATTAACAATAAAATCATGGGACAGCTTTCGGTTTTTCAAATTTCCCTTTCATTACAAAGATATGTATGATTGAAGTATTTAGATAAGAAAATCTCCGGGCGAGATTTTCATCCCTGTACAAAGTGAATGCAGTGAGTTGGTGAATATCACCCAATATCACTTTGCATTTTCGCTCATTATTATTTGGCCATACATTGTCCATTTGACCTGGAATTTTCACACAATACCCTGAGGACATATGAGATAACAACAGTATACATTGCATCAACCATTCATCAGTTTTTGCACATCTCAACAAAGTTACTAGATCCCTTTAAAACTCATACTAGACTGCAATAAACAGCCACAGCAGCACGTATCGGTAAATGCGATATATTGTATTGAAATATTTATACAAAGTTCGTAGGGCGGTAATCATTCGCGTCACATTATTCAAAGAGAGCCAAGGGAAATACACTTTATCAATCGTTCCGGATTATACTTTTGATGTTCGCGAAATCAAACCATTACACGGGACTTTCCATGTGAGAAACATTAATGTTTTATGCTTTCTGTCGTCTTGATGTTTAAACTCTTGGTTACAAGGACTAGAACTGTGAGCTTGTATTGAGACTTTATGCAACCAACCATTCAGGTTTCGAGTATCTTCTCAGCGAACAAGGGGTAGAAGCTCGAGGGTCTTTCAGGCGTATGCTGTACAAGGACCACGGAACTAGAAATTTGGGTGACATCTGCAAGGTAAATCAAAATATAGCTTTCGGATATTATAGTGCAAGAAAAATTTGTTGGAGAACCTTTCCATATGATCGGGTAACTTCATGATTTTTTTCTTCAGAATTATATATTTGAGCCTTCAATCATATACCAATTCCAGTTTAAGGTTCTTTTGAATGATGGTCATAGTACCATAGAAAAGAACACTGTGTACATGGTGAAAAAGGTAAAACTAATTCACGCAATGCCCATTAATTCTGTATACGATCTAAAAGCGTTCCCGTACATATTAGTGAAACAAAAATTGGGTGGAGAACCTTTGCAATATTGATGTCAAAATATTTGTAAATCACCCTGTTTTAAACCACTGACTTCATAATTGTTGTTCTTCGAATTTGATATTTGAACCTTCAATCATTTATCAATATCAGTATAAGTTTGTTCTGAATGATGTGTATAGTATCATATAAAATGAGCACTGTTTACATGGTGACAACATTAATAATTCAGGTCAGATCTTATCACATACTGCCAATTAATTCCTAATACAATCGGCAATTGTTCCCGAACGCTTAAAGGGACATAGTAACATTCAAAATCTACTTGGAACTCTAGTGGTTCTCTCATACCTTATTATATGCATATTAAACCGAACCCTCGTTGAATTTCAAATTGGCAAAATTTGGTATGTTTGTGAAGGAAATGTTATTTTTTCTAAGGATATTAACTTAATCCGCGATAAAAATGTTGAAATTTGACTAAAAAAGTCTCCGAGACTGAAATTCGCTCAACGATAGGCCTGAAAATCGTGACGTCATCGGTAGAACGGCCCGGCCGATCAGCTGATCAAGCAAAGCGATGCGCGTGCATTATACGGTGTTGTGTATTGCTTTTTGATAACGTACGATCGAGCTGGACAGTTTTATTTCGAGGAAAATGGAGGAAAATACTCTCGAACTGAATTTCGCATGGATTTTTCCGAAGAAGAGGACAGGAATGATTCATCAGACAGCGACAATAATGATGACGGGATTTGGGAGATTTTTGGCGCTAGTTCACTATTGTACCCGCACTCCGGTGTCGGCACGCTACGCCGCTAGCTGGCCGTGACGCGCTCGTGAAGAGTACCATACAAAACACAAATGTAACGTACCCAAAATCAACTAAATCTTCGACCATTGCTCAAATTATGGTCATGATTTCAAAGTAGTTACACGTACAGAACAGGTAAAAAAGATAACTACTTTGAAATCATGACCATTATTTGAGCAATTTTCGAAGATTTAGTTGATTTTGGGTACGTTACATATGTGTTTCGTAGGGTACATGTCAATGACATTCCCATGCAAAACATTCACATTCAGTATTGCAACACGAAATTTTGCGTCGGGAAGAGGCTTCTTTTTTGGAAGGGTTTACAAGAAAGTTGATTTGGAGAAAAATCGGTAAATTCTTGAAGATATTTTACATCAAATATGTTCTTTATGATTTTATGCAGCTGCTCGTATAATTTCCACTTTGATTTCATGCATTTAATTTTTGTTTTGTGCCGTCAAACAAAAAGCATCCGGTAATGGGACACGATACCATACTCTTCACGAGCGCGGCACGGCCAGCTAGCGGGCCAGCGTGCCGACACCGGAGTGCGGGTTTCAATGCGCCCTTTCCCCCAGCATCTTCCCCGGCAAACTGTGCATGGACATGGTGCAATTCGCTATACAATTGCCGCAGTCATACGCCAGATCGACAAATCTATCACTTTCATGGCCTCTTTGACATTATTATAGTTATTTTGCACTTTTGGCTTAGAATGCCGACAGAGAAAAATACAATATAATGTCAAAGTAAAAGAGGGCATGAAAGTGATACTGATAGATTTGTCGATCTACCATACGCCATGCACCTTTTCCCGACTTTGCGACTCGAATTCAACTTTGTCGATACTGGCGAACTCGCGATTTCCACCTCAAAACCATGCCTGAAATCTTCACTTCCTTCAGACATTTCCACCATTCTCCGATTTTGCAGATTTCAGGTCGAATCTAACAAGAAAAATGATATTGACAAGGACAGCGCTCTATCGATTGAGCAGGGCAGCATAACTCGCGCTCGCTGGACTGGGGGATCGTTGGGGGAGGTAACGGGTACCGCTCTACCGTCAGCGGCCGTGGTTTGCGGCCTATTCTACCTGTGACGTCATCAAATTTCTCTGCACCAAATCGCCGTCAAACGGCGAAAATCGGGGTTCAGAATAAGAGTTTAAATTTGCTTTTAATTGTTTTCTGGGCGGTGTTAGGGCTTCAAAATTAACTTTTTCATGCTCAGTATGTTCTCAGCTTTCAGAAGAGGTACAATATGCATATTATAGGATCTTCATTGAGTTTTCGGTTTAACAATAAAAGCACGGGACCAGCTTCCATTTCGTTCAAAATATATTTATGATTGAAGTGTTCAGATATAAAATTGTATACGGGATAATTTCATGCCGTGTACAAAGTAAGTACAATGAGTAAGTGAATATCACTTTGCATTTTTGCTCCTATCTTTGTGGACATATCATATCACACCAACACACATTTAATATTTTATTAATCAAACATCACTTTCTGCACTTGCCAGCAGAGTTACTAAATCCCTTTAACATAATTGCCATAATTACGAAGATATTTGGATAAACAAATCAATTCGTTCTTCTATTACGATAATTATGCCAATCAACAAAGTACAAGATAAAATTTGAAAGCTCCAAATGATTTTAGTTGAAATTCGCAAAGTTAGTGGATTACTAAAATGTTACATAATTATATTGGTATATTATAATTAATAAACACAAATAATGTTATGATATTGATCTAGTAACAACATATGTCACGACTGTATAAGGAGATTATGTAGGCTTACAAAATATAACATCACCGATTTTGGGGCTAGATTTAGTAGGTCTACACAGACGTTATAGGCTAGTCGACTGCTAGCATAACTATAAACTATATATCCTGCACGGTAATACATTTATCTTGTCTGCTTCTAACCTTGATCTCCCAAAACATTGAAAGTTCATATTTTGATCTCATGAATTGCATGATGACGATCATTTGCTACTGATGTTGCAATGTGTTTTATGTTCGATTGTTTTCAATATTTTCATTTTAATGAGTATGATAATCATTGAGTACATAGCTACTGGACGAGTCTGACACCTCACTGTTTGCAAGATGAGATGGATAAAACTTGATATTGATGGTGAAACTTGTGTGAAACATGTGAAAATATTTATATTTACCAAAACATAAATATACTGCTAAATTTTGGAGAGGGATAAGCTTTTTGTGTTTATTTCATTTCGTGAAGCGCCCTGAAGAAGTCATTATATAGATGAGTGCGCGGCTGTATAATTTACATTGTCAAGTGTATGTCCTTTGAATGATATGTTCGTTGATTATAATATGGATGAAATTGGTAGGATGTGACTCTCTTTGCTGTTGAAGTTTGTGAGCGATATTGTTGTACGAAATCTAAGTTTGTGTTAATAGATGGGCTTGTCTAGCCGTTACCGACAATTGTCTAAGGGCGATTCCAATGTAACACCATGACGTTGGAAGGGTGTTTTTCAATATTAAAGTCCAACAAACTCGTAAAATATATACATTATGTTCAGAACAAACTGCTACTCGAAATTCCCTATAAACTATGAATTATAAATATAAATATTTATGGTAACACCGTGTCGCTAAGAATGCATGGATTTTACATGCACAGATACTCAGCAAACTCTCTGAACTCCAGGAACATTTCCAAATTGTTCACACTGATTCTTTTTTTAAATTAAAAATGAGCAAAGAAAAATCGAAACCAAGACTTTGAGATTGCTAGACAAGTGCGTTTTTAATACGTATCAAGCTAAAATCATTCAAATACAAATTCAGAAAAAAAAGTTGAATGCCAGTTTCATATCATATGTGCATGGTGACGCCGTGACGGTAACTCCGTGACCTCTGCATTTTAAATGATATGGGATATATTAATGAGTTGAATAGAATTATATTATTTTAATATAGTGATCTAGAATCAATACAGAACTAGATAAATGGGTAGGGGAGCACATGCAGATGCTCTCAAATGATGGGCCGCATTTCACCAATTCGCAGCACACTGTCCACCCTATACTGATCAGAAAAATGTCATAACTGACATTCTTATCTAGTTCAGAATGTAGTTATTAGAACCATCAACTATTAATACCAAATACATATGCAAATGCAACAATGAAATACAACTTTGACACTATTTCTAAAATTTGTTGATCTATGTGTACTCTTTCTAATATTAATTTTTTAATATGTTTGTGAGAGGGCAAGAAAATACCGAAAACATCTATATTGGCCAAACCAATTGATCAATATTGTTGAAATAGTACTGGGTGTTTAATTAAACTGTTGACACTTTTCATCGTTAATAATGCAAAAGGTATGGCATATATTCTATCCATATTGAAAAAGAAGACATGCAAGTGTATTTGTTTTGTTGGGTGTGCTTCCGTTGTATAGTTCACTCTCAATATCACACAATTAATCAATATTTCCAAGAGTAGATTTAAAATCGTCTAAAAATACTCATTTCGAATGATCACCATCAAACCACTTAAACAACAACATGTTCTTAGAATGATCCGTGTTAATTCAAACTAAACTCAACCGAAAACAACAAGTAACTACCCCCTAAACAACTGCTCATAGTTTCATAACCATGAATTGCTTCAAGATTTCGTCTTGCCTAACTAGTTAGGAAAATAATGTGTAAACAATAAGAGGTAATCATTAATCCATGGTTGAGTAAGCACACACTAAAGAGAACAATTGTCACATTTCACATGTAATATGATTATTACAGTTTATTGAGTATATAGTGGAAATTTCGCATTGCACTGTTTTACAATTGCAATTGATTCATTTAAAGGACCTAAAGAATACAACGTACTTTGACACTTATTCCATAGTTGATGACTTGAAACATAGGTTTGCCGAAAAAAAATCCATGAAAATAAACACAATAGTGATTTAAAACTAGTTTTCTGATGCCAAATCTCACTTAGCAGTCAGTTTACGCCCCACCCACATTTAGGGTCCGGAATCGGCAGCGTGATCGACATGTGATTGACAATTCATTGGCTTACGTCATGACGCGTCATCTACATAATTTAGTTCATGACGTCACATTTTGGCGATTTAAAAGGGGCGTTCCCAGGACAATTAGATATTTACTAATTACCCCAAAATTGATTGATTTCATGAGAAATGACTGCCAAATTCTTTTTCTTCGGGAAGAATTACATATAGAGAGCCGAATTGTGAAAATTAAGCCATCTAGACGCTGTAGTTCCTTTAAAGGGGACCACCAGGCAAAGGACAACACATTATTATATGTTTTGGTACCGTTTTGTGATATCAAATATATACCCAACATTTTGCAAAGGGTTGTGTAATTCATAAACAAAGCAATTAATTTCCACCACTTACGGAACCACGGCTATCTTTTGGTTCCACACGGGCCAGGCATTTGCGAGTGCGCCAATGCATTACACGCGTACGTCAATAGAATCCCGGATGATTCGTTCGGTCTGCACAGATCGCCGCTGGCCGCTAGTCCGCGCATTCAGACCGCATGGCCGCATGGCTGAGAATGGTGATGTGTTTTCCAATTATATATTTTTTCTGAAAACATATTTTGGTGAACTTATTGAAGGAATGGAATACTAAAGATGTTACCTTTCTATAATTATATTATTATTTTGGGGTAGTGGTACCCTTTAACCACACGTGACATTAACAAAATCAAAATTCATGGAATATCAAACAGCATTGTATCATAAACCATAAACAATGCATTAAGTCACATGTGCTGTTTTACAACAATTTACAGGCATGAGTGTCTTGTGGCGTGTTGATTGGATCATTTTGTCGTTAAGTCTGTGATCATTCAGCCATGTAATTATAAATATATCTGATTCTACACCAAATGTACGTAACAATTTAGAAATATTATGGTTCGAGGACATCTTGAAACTTATAAGCAGTTGTTTAGGGGGTATTTACTTTTTCTGTTTGTTTATATAATTTCATATGGTCGGTGATAAAAGCGTATATTTCATTTTGTGTGTATGGGGCGTTTTCTGATACTGCTATATAGCATTAAATGACACTGCAGAACCCGGGACCTCCGGATAGCTAGACCGGCGCTCTACCGCCTGAGATATAAAAAAACTATCGTGCGGTGTTCGTCCCTGAAAACCCTCAACTTTCACCTGACATGAACCCGAAGGATCGTTTTTGATAATTAATCTGTTCACATCTGTCAGGCGAATTTATTTGTTGAATGCTTATGGAACTTTACATCATTCTATAATGTTTGGTATGATATGCTCCTTCTATGGGATATTGCTCTCTAGCTCATCCTGAAGGTGATCTTAATATAAAAAAGTAAACACTTTAAACTTCATGATTTAATTGTGGAACTTGCAAGAAAGCCTTCTCACATGCTAATCTGAAGCGACACTATTTATCACCTAACCCAAACCCAAATGATAAGAAATTAAAAAGTGTAAGGGTTCACATGAAGTAGTGGTCAAAATCTAGATCACATAAAGAGGAAAGTGATATGAACCTAATATAATAAATCAAATGTGTCTTTTAAAAATGTTATCATTTTGTTGCCATTTTTTTCTCTAAAAACAAAAGCCAATCAAATAATTATGGTGGAAATTTAATTTCAATAAATAGGAACATGTTATTGAAGATCTTTTTATAATTTTAAAATTAAGTGCAACATTGTCATGATATACAATGAGATAAATCAAGTAAATTAAAGGCTATAAATAATGGCGTTTCCACTGCAATGGAAGGTGGATTTTTCTTCTGTTAAAAAGCCACCAAATATGGTGGAAAAATTGGAAACATTTTGAAGTAGACAATACAAAATGCTAAAGAGAGTCATAATGCCCCCACCCTTTTGGGGCATTAGGTTCAAATGCAGTACGTCTTTGTTAGTTTGTGTTAAACCACACAAAACACGTTTTGTTGTGATTGTCATTTTGTGTAAACTTTGAGACATCTCTTCCCCTCCCCGCTATAGAAAGACCTAACAAATTTCAAATAGTCCGGTCTTTTTTCAGTGTTGAGCCAAACAAAAGTTTAGACGGAATGACTCAATAATTTATGATAAACCATGTTATGCACAAACCCCCTGTTCGCACATGTATAATCTGTCATCCTTATAATATGGAAGGAATAGTCATTAACAATTTTGGGTGTTTTTTATCATTCTATTTATATATGTTTATTTGATTATGTCTCATATCAGGTTTGGGTGATCTTTTTGTATTTTTGTATACAAATGCTATAATTAAATCATAACAAGTTAAATTCAAAATAGCTGTAGGACTAGGTTTGGGAAAATCATGAAAAAAGGACAAACACAAATCATAAAGTTTAAAGTTGATTTTATTCATTTATTAAAGCAATACAAAGTATATAATATATAAAAGTGATCAGGGAATACACCGTAAAGCCACGGCTTGTAAAATTGGGTATTCCCCTAAAACTGTTACATGAATGAAACACATTAAATAATTACACTACGGCAAATAAATTTACAGTTGAATACTAACATAATCCTAGCCCTAGCTCTAATCCCAAACAAAACCCCAACCCAGATTGGGTGAGTATCTGAGTACTTACATAAAGATATAGTTGAGTATTGGTCAAATTGAATTTTAGTATTTAATCTATAAAACTGTTATAGGGCCGTTATCATAGACAAACAGCCTCCAGCACAAGAGGGCGCCGTCCAGACACGTGAATCTTTTACAACTTTTTCTTTATAATGTGAACGTAATGTTTGGTCGAAGTAATTATTCAAATTATAGAGACCACCAACATTTGTAATGCACTGTGGTATATTTAAAACAAAAATATGTAGGACTTATGAATAGTTGTATTTTACTTTTGCAGAACGACTGAAAAATCGCGATGCCTCGCGATAAATTAAACAGTTATTTTAAAAATCAAATGCTACAACTATTGAAAGGGATTGAATGCAGATTTCGGGAATAACCATTACTCAAGTACATATCGAGGTCACCTTTATGAAGAGTAAAGTGATATTTGCTAACTCGCTGCACAAACTTTGTACACAGTTAAAATATTCAATATATATTTTAAATCCGAACTTTTTAATTATAAATATCTTCAAAAGGGAAGAGAAATTCTGAACAAATAAAACATGTTCAATGCTTCTGTTTTTTTTTTTGGTAAACGGGGCATGATGGAATCCGTTAGATTTCCAAGTACGTTTTGTGGATTTTGACATTAAAAAGGGTTCTAGAATGTCGCAATGTTATTTTAGAGTCGATGCACTTTAGATGGAAACTTTAGATGAAGACCCTGAAATCACTTTTGATGGAACAAAATTACTCAGCTTGTTATACATCAAAATTTATGACAAATTTTGCGATTAAAATCAAATTTGGCGCATATAATTTCAATATTCCTATCAAAATAGGTGAAAGAGACAAATGTGCGTCATTTATATTTTGTTGACTAACTTCACAACGAATCTAAAAATAAAATTTAACATTCCAATTGCCTTTCTTCTCTACTCACCTAAAAAGACAACCGAAAAATATGTTTTCTTACAAAAGGTATTTTCCCCCATGAATTTTGCAGATGGCTTTGATCGCAATAACTAGCAGCGCAGCTTTTGTCACAAAACTAGTCAACTCTATCCATCAATAGTAAACTCAGTTCGAAATACACTCGGGGTTTTTTTCCCAAAGATAGTCATGAACATTCCATATTCTCGTTGTAAGACTATTGAATGAATGAAATATTGTAATAACGAGCAACAACATGTTGAGGGGAAGGAGGGGGCCCGGGGGGGGGGGGGGGGGGGGTCTTTCAAGGGATTTAAGGGAATGAACTGTCCTGGTTATGTGTTTGGCTATCATTTATTAAGGGTTTTATTTTAATTGAAACTGTGCCACTTTATTAAATCATGTGTATCAATATCTTATTTGGGGATGTTGCAGTCCTTAGCCCGCCCCTTATCTGTACGCCAGTGAATATAGAGCATTGAGTGTTTATGATACACACAAACACACAAGCACAGTCTCGCCTACGCCATGTAATAATGTCATGGAAAAGGTTTATCATTGTGTTGATTTTATTATGTGATATAATAGTTCCTCATACTCTTAAACGGAACTCACAACATTGATTATTTTTCAAGTAGATATATCAAAGCTATGATGTTACTCTGGAAAACTGCAGGTATGTCCTTAGGTCTGAACTACTAATTGATTGTCAAAACAAATTTCAACAGTCATATTAAAGGGGTAGTTCAGTTTTAGTAGAGAGGGCGGTGCACAACACATTTTTTCACGAGGTAATGAAAGACTGAGTGTCGAATTTGAAAGAACATGCAATTTTAATGGCAGAATAAACTTTATTTGGTCAGAATCGGTTCATAAATGACTGAAATATCAATACATATATCCGATCGTATTTATTTGGGCCCAAATAAATACGATGATATATTTGTTTTAAATTAAAAAATGCTTACACTTTTTCAAAATTTTTCAAAACCGGTTTTTAAATAGTTGTCGATGATCTCTCTATATAATCATTATTTCAACAAAACATCACATGCATAATTTTGTATTCAAAATGGTTGAAACCAATGCCTTATTAGAGCGCCCTCTTGTGTTTTAAGGGCGCTTTTTGAATGATAACAGGCTTTTTACTTAGTCGTTGTATTTTTGTTTACCTTTCGAGAATGGTGGGGTTATAAATATTAGTTTGTAATTTTAATGTGCAGGTTTTGGTTACTACAGTTCAGCCTTACCAAAACTGTACTACCCCTTTACAGTCTACTATAAGATTTGTGGATTAACTTTAGCTCTCGTAAACATTACGGATTATTCTGTAAATATAAAACGCCTAATAAATATAACACATAATTTCTAAAAGCTGATATAATGATGATTTTAAATTTATATCAGTATTAAGCTTGTATAATAATTAGTGAACATAAGGCGTGAAATGATAACCAATAATATGAATATAATTATTTAGTCAGATCCAGTCTTCTTTTCAGCTGATCTGTTGAAATCGGAAACAAAGAACACAATCATTTAGTAAATGTAATTTGTCCTAGATGCATAGACAAACGACATTTACGATAGTCGAAAACAATATTTCCATCGTTCAAGCCACTCCAGTAGATAAGCCGAAACAAATTCAGCTTTGATATACAAGGTAGTGTAGTTAATAGAAAATGTTACAGTATAATTGCATATTCACACTACTGTTAAGTGGAATTGACAATGCAACAAACATTGTCCCTGTATACAAATTCTTACAATAAAATTGTATGAAATGTCTCCGGAATATTTTGAGTTCTTGTGATTGCATTAAATGATACGTTTACCACAAAGAAATTGTCAGTTGAAGTACTCTTTCTAATATTTCTAACTTGTTTAACACCCTTAAAATATCATGTACATTAACTTTTTTTAAAACTTTTTACACGATGAGCTCCTCTCAAATTCTGCCGATGGCTAACAACAATCATGCATTTTGAGGTTTTTCCTGTGAAAGGGAACTTGTATCTTTGTTGACTTGTGCAAAAAGTGATAAATGATTGATAAAATGTATATTGTTGTGATCTAAAATGACCACTGGATAAGGTGTGGCAATTTCACATTAAATGGATATTAAATGGCCAAGTAATGAGCGAAGATCCAAAATGATATTTGCAAACTCATTGGTCTGACTTTGCACAACAAATTAATTTCCAATTAATAAATACAAATGAAGAGCTTAGTTCCAAAAGGCGCTAAATCCACTTTCCGAAATAATTGAGTTAATGATATTAGTACATAAATAAGCTACGTAGCTATCCAGAAATCCAAATGTTGGGACAAGTTACACAATCAAAATCAAACTATGGAACGTTCTAGTTTCATATTCCCATAGGCACGTGTACAAAGTGGGACAAAGAAACCTGTTTTTCTCGGATGTTGAAAAAGTGGAATTAAGCTCTTCAAATATGAACACTTCAATCGTAAATATCTTTTTAACGAAAGGGAAATTCGAAAAACTGAAACCCGTTCCATGCTTCTATTAGTAATAGAAATACAGCATGGTATGACTGAAACACTCAAATTCTTAGTAAGATATGTGAATGTGGTTGTTGTAGATCCCTTTAATGGTAGAGTTTTTCGGTTAGATTTATTTGGGCAAAATGTTTATAGTGATATTTGTGATTCATGATAATGAACTATTGACAAAGGTATCACCGGGCATGATTATAGGTAATGACAGTCTGACAAAAATTAATGATTTAGTATACATTCTCGCCTTACTGGCGCTATCGTATTCAGTTCTATTCAGGTGTACCTTTTTGAAAATATCCAGTTTCATTTTCAACAAGATGAAGAACCCCCTTTATTTCGTTGTTGCTGAAATGCCTGCTTTTCTATCTAAGATTGGTATTACACAAAACGCGATGAAATAGTACAGTTCTAGTAAAAGTGAATTTTTAGTAACAACTACCTGTAAATATTAATAATAATAATAATAATTAATCATTTATATAGCGAAGAACCTATGTATATATATTCGACTGCGCTTCAAGAGCTCCTTTAAAAACCATTCTACTGCACAATGCTATATAATATAAAGCATAATCATAAAATACAAAATAAGTCTGTGTTTAAAACAAATAAGTTTTTACTTTTAGTTTAAAGCTCTCTAAAGTTTGAGATTTCCTAATATCCACAGGTAGCTTATTCCATAATCTAGGAGCTGCACAAAGAAATGATCGGTCACCTAAGGTTACTTTTGTTCTAATTTTGGGGATCTGCAATGCCAGTGTGTCTTGTGTACTACGAGGATTATGACCATGAGTTTGAAACTTAAGAGTCAATAATTCAATAATAAAACTAGGAGCTTGGCCATTTAGCGCTTTATAAACTATCATTAACATCTTAAATTCAATTCTTTGACGTATGGGTAACCAATGTAGTTCTCTTAACAGTGGTGTTACATGAGCAAATTTAGAAAGATTACAAATCAATCTTGCACATGTGTTTTGAACCCGCTGCAACTTTCCTCTCTGTGAGTTTGGTAATCCATACAATAAACTATTACAATAATCTAACTTACTCGTAATACATGCGTGGACGACAATTTTCATGCTATCTTGATCGAAGTATTTACCGATGCGCCTCAAATTATAAATCATATAATATGCTGATTTACATACACTAGTAATTTGTGATTCCATATTCAACTGAGTATCAAAAAACACTCCTAAGTTTCTCACATTATGGGATGGTTGTATAGCAGTATCACCTACTGATATACCATTTGACTTGAATTTAGATACCTGCCGTGGAGTACCAATGACTAATAATTCCGTTTTCGTATCATTCAACATTAATTTATTTTGTAACATCCAAGTTCTAATGTACTCTATGCATGTTTCTAATACACTAATACAATATTCTTCATTTGGTGTGTTAGGACAAAATGACAAATATACTTGTGTGTCATCTGCGTAGCAATGACAGGTAATAGTAGGGAACTCTTTTTGAATATTTGTGAGGAGTCTGCTTGTATACAACGTAAACAACAGGGGGCCTAAACGTGACCCTTGAGGGACACCGAAAGGTACCGCGAACACATTTGGACCTGTCCAAAGCCTTTGACAAGGTTCCCCATGCAAGACCTTTGTATAAATTGGACTTCTATGGAATTACCAGCACGACTCATAACTGGATCAGAAACTTCCTCAAGGACAGATCTCAACAAGTTGTCTTGGAAGGAGTAACTTCAGAAACATCAGAAGTCACATCCGGCGTACCCCAAGGAAGTGTGCTAGGGCCCCTCCTCTTCCTCCTATTCGTTAACGATCTCCCGGAGTACGTATCACCAAACACCAAGGTGAGATTGTTTGCAGATGATTGTATGTTGTACCGAGACATAAAGACAGAAGCCGATGCCACCCAACCCAAGAAGACCTAACCTCACTCGAGAGGTGGGAAATGATTGGCTAATGGATTTCAACCCAAAGAAATGCCAAGTACTTCATGTCTCCAGGAAGAAGAAGCCCATAACCTTCCGCTACACAATCCATGACCACACACTTGGCAGCCCAGACTCAGCCAAGTACCTTGGGGTGCATCTAGCAAAATACCTCAGCTGGAACCAACACGCCAATGCTGTCGCAAAAAAAGGCTAGCTCTGCAAGTGCCTTCCTGCAACGTAACATCGGACCTTGTCCGCGCAACACGAAGGTGCTTTGCTACAAGGCTCTGATCCGCCCCATTGTAGAGTATGCCTGCACAGTCTGGGATCCCTCTACCCCAAAAAACATCAACAAACTGGAGATGATACAACGTCGTTACGCTCGGTTCATATACAACGGCTTCCGACGTACAAGCAGTGTCACAACAATGCTTCATCAACTTCAGTGGCCGACACTGCAGGAATGGAGGGCCCAGTTTAAGGTGGTGATGGTGTACAGGATAGTGCATTGTCTCATCGACATCCCACGCGAACACCTCCAACCTGCAATAACATCTCAAAGAGGACACACACAGAAATTCATTGTTCCATTTGCAAGAACTCTCCTGAACCAACGAGCATTCTTCCCCGACTCCATCCGACTGTGGAATGCTCTGCCAAAGGACATGGTCAACTGCACATCTGTAGACCAGTTTCGGCAGGAGGTACAGGAAACCCAGCTTCGTTAGTGGGAGACGAGCATCTTTCTAAATGCACATAGAACTTAGTCATTTTATTATTGCACTGTACATAATGCACTGTGCCCGCCAAACCAGTACGCGATACACCAGGGCAATTCCACGCCAAAGTGGACATTTGACCAACAATTTTACAAGCATTTTTATGATACAAATTTGGTATCAAATCAAAGCTTAAATTCAATATTTTTGGAAGTCAATGAGAACATTTTAGTTTTACATAATTGTAGTTGTTTTGTTATAATAACTTTATAACCATCATTGAACCCCACAAATTTGACATTTTTGTGAAAAAGTGTTTTGATCCTATGTTTGTTTTATATTTCCCCAGTTAAGCCTAAAAACCATTATTCTGACTCCTGAGGTATGACCATTTCGTAAAATAGTAAATTTGTATGATTTATTTGATTTGTTATGATTCAACGACTTCTTATTTTCAGCCTATGAAAATGTCCTTCCGTTACCGAAAAATCAATATTTTTAATTTTGTGGCTCACATAGTTGTTAGAGAGCAGACCAATCTTCAGTGCAAAGCAAGTTCAAGTTGGCCTTCCCATTGCTAACAATTATGTTACTCAGTGTTTATTCGTTAATTAATAAATAACAAAATAAAATGTCCTTCCGTTACCATACACATGGTAACAGATGGACAAGGTACCTCATATTACATATTATGACCAAATTTATGTTCAAAAATTGGTCTCTCATATATGAAAACCCAAATAATGAGACAATACCTGCAATGGCCAGCTATCAGTGGCGTAGCGTGGTCAGACTAGTAATTTTCTGTGTTTCAACCAATCAGAGTTGTGCATTTAGAACATTTGATCTGGCTCACAATTGATTTTATCTCTTTCTGCAACAGGGCCCTTGTACCATGATGCCATTTGTCTGGATTTCTATTGTATGGGGATTAGTAGGTCTATTTAACTGTGGTGAGCCAGGGTGTGAATAGGCTCTGAGATCATGACTTTGAATAGGTCTTTTTTTAAATACAATACACCCTATAGAATTCTTGGGACATGGGTGTAGGTCTAAAATAATTAAATTTTACATGAAATTTGCAAACTTAAAACAAGGCTGTAGAAAAAACAATAAATAATATATCTCCAATTATTTCATATGTTGTAGAAATTATATCAAGCCAAGATTTAAGCCAAAACAATTCTCAAAATTATTTGATACACGAGGTCAAACGGAAGGTCAAAATCTAAGGTCAAAGGTTATCGTATCCAAACTCGCTCATGCATGACACAAATGGCATAAATGGATTGCACATAACATCCCCAGTCCAATGACACCATTACAAAATAAATTGACCCAACGGTTAATGGACAATGGCCATTTGAAAAATGGTGCCCACGCCCATTTCTACAAAACTCCCCCATAAAAATCGACCATAGCGCCAAAAACATGGATTGACCATGAATAAGAGCCATTTGAGCATGAACTATAGTAAGAAAAAAATAGAAATGTAAATGCTTGTGATGTCCATATGTTATATATAATACAAACTCATTTTAGACCACAAAAGAGATGTTTCCGTCTCATAAATGGTGTTTAAATTTCAAAATTAATTTTATTGTACAATTCGTATAGACTTTTCAGAGGTCCTTCCGTTACCGTCCTTCCGTTACCGAACACTGAAGTAATTAATTTCTCATGATTAATATACCAATGTAGATATTTTTCTTAAAAGGTGGTGTTATACTCTGTGAACATAAGGAAATGGACTAGTAGCCAACTTAACATGATACACCTCGTACTTCACAGAGATTGGGTCATAACTAAAAAACGTGAAAATCCATGTCCATTTTGGCGTCCTTCCGTTACCGGCCCTCATTAGTGTCCATATCTAATTTACATAATGCGGTCAAAATTTTAGAAATAGTGGAAATCAAAGGTGTCCCCAACAAGGATCAAAGACATGTCATTTAGAATAAAAATCAAAAGCAGGATCCTGGAATTATTTGATTTAAGTTCCAAAATTGTGTCTGAATGTCCTTCCGTTACCGTGGAATTGCCCACCAGTAGGTGGACTGTACTACACCAGAAGAAGAAGAAGAAGATTCAATATCCTGTAGTTATCATTAAAATTGAATTGTTATAATTAAATGATGCTTGAATATCATAACATATCACCAGCTAAGTTACGGGGTTGTTTTCATTAATAGAGCAGCCGTCACCACAATCGGACCCCTCGAGACAACTAAAAGGTTTAAACCATGTTTTAATTTTAAAATGTGAATGTGATGTTTAGATAACATAATAATTCAATAGAGAGATCATGACACACAATTTTAAAGCTACTTTGACAATATGAATTGTGCAATTAAATTATCGAAGAAAGGTGGGGCCCACATTTATTCCATACGAATATATTCATTGAAAGTATTGTGATACACAGTAACATTACTGCAGATCAACATTTTTTTTTCATTGCGTTTAATTAAAAACGAGGAAAGTATCACCTTTCAACAATTGATGTATACACATTTTGAACTACATTCATTGATAATATAATTATAAACTCGAGTTATATAGCGCCTAATTCTATTGATAATCATGTATTAGCGCTTATCAATGACATTTTACCCCGGTCGTAGGACACAATGCAAACCAGCACACATAGTGTGCACCATCCCCACTCACTGGGGACCATACCTCCAAGCGGCTCATGGGCATTAAGAATGTTGTTCACATAAAGGCTTTCCCCTCCTATTGGGTCCCAATTTATACAGCTGGGTAGAGAGTAGCAATGTGGATTAATTATCTTGCGGAAGAACAAACGCAATGGGCATATTCCAAGTTACAGTATACTATATATTTTTTTTCGATTGCACCAATGAAAGAACACTCGTATATGTATATAGTTTTGCTCCGAATTTACCAAGTTTACCCGTTTATGTTTTCAGTTGTTTTACTTTTGGGTGCTGCCCATGCATGACACCAAGGGCGTCGATTTCTTCTCATGGTTGGGGGGGATGATCAGGGGGTTTGACCCAATGACGATGCGGAGCATCATCCACGAGCCGCGAAGCGGCGAGGCGATTTTTTTTGGCTATTTTGCTAAGGGGGGTTTGACCCAATGACGATGCGGAGCATCGTCCACGAGCCGCGAAGTCCGAGCCGCGTAGCGGCGAGGCGATTTTTTTAGGCTATTTTGCTAAGGGGGGGGGTTGACCAAATGACGATGCGGAGCATCGTCCACGAGCCGCGAAGCGGCGAAGTCCGATTTTTTTTTGGGGGGCTATTTTGCTAAGGGGGGGGGGGGGGGGTTTGACCCAATGACGATGCGGAGCATCGTCCACGAGCCGCGTAGCAGCGAGGCGATTTTGTTTTGGCTATTTTGCTAAGGGGGGGGGGGGGGGGGGTTGACCAATGACGATACGGATACTGTATGGGTCTGGACACAATGATGGCGTTTTTCTATGCACATCATATTTTCACTTGGCAGCCCAAGGGGGAGGGGGGGGGGGGGTTTAAACCCATGATGGCGTTTGTCTATGCACATCACATTTTCATTTGGCAAGCCCAAGGGGGGGGGGGGGGTTTTAAACCCCCTAAACCCCCACCCCCGTAGATCCGCGCTGGGGGAGGGGGGGGGGGGGTGGAGATGTGGGAGGGGGGTGTCCCCCTCCCACGGTAGGAAGCTTTTGCATTTTGGGGCTTGAAATTGTGCAATCTGGAGATACCTAAGGCATCAATTTCACGTTTTATAACTTGTTTCTGAGTTACCGTGTTATAGATAAACACAATTAATGAAATCAAGTTTGCAGAAAACCAAAGGGCGGATCGCACTTCTTGTTTTGCTTATTCCACAATTACATGCGCCAGTATACTTTTTTTTTTTTTTTTTTTACCCTCCCAAATATTGGGGGGGGGGGGGGGGATGATAATACAGGCCATCCCCCCCCCCCCCCCCCCACCTCAAATATTGGGGGATATATCCCCCCCCCCAATTCCCCCCCCCCCCGTGATCGACGCCCCTGCATGACACAGGTCTACATTATAAAAATAGATATGAGTTTATCAGATAATGGCATACAAAATTGCGCGATGTTAGATGCATCTTTCGAGTGAAGGGCACTGTAATATATGGTTACAGTCCGTTATTCCGAAGGTTCGTTATTCGAAGGTTCAGTTATTCCGAAGGTTCGTTATTCGAAGGCTCGTTATTCCGAAGGTTCGTTATTCCGAAGGTTCGTTATTCCGAAGGTTCGTTATTCCCGAAGGTTCGTTATTCCGAAGGTTCGTTGATCCGAAAATAAAATCGGGTTCGTTATTCCGAAGGGTTCTTTATTCCGAAAGGTTCGTTGATCCGAAAATAAAATCGGGTTCGTTATTCCGAAAATTAAATCGGGCTTGTTATAATACTATAGTTTGTGTTTTGTTTATTTAATTTACAGCCTGCATTAAGCATACCCCTCCCCCTTTCCCTCCCTTGGCCAGACAATCAAACATTTAAGTTTATTTTATCTCTTTATATGAAATTATAGCATTATAACAAACCCAAATTCATTTTCGGATTAACGAACCCGATTTCATTTTAGGAATAGCGAACCTTCGGAATAACGAACCCTCGGAATAACGGACCTTCGGAATAACGAACCTTCGGAATAACGAACCCGATTTCGTGGATAAAAGGAGAACTTGTACGAGTCAATAGTAGATAATGGAACGGTGAACTTCAGGTTGTGATCATGTCTTGAATAATAGTTGGCTTGGCGGATTTCTGGTGGGAAAGGCACATGGACTAGCTGATGATGGATTTAGTAAAAGAGCGTGCACTGTGCAAAGAGTCGCCGGATGTGTAGTCGGTCCCACCGAGGGCTGTCACGAGCGAAGAAGATGTGGTGGATCTGTAATCGCAGTGTACAACGCGGGCAGCTGCTTTTTTCACTTGTTAACGTCTTGATTGCTCTTCTTGGGCTATCTGTTAATAGCTGTGTCTTCTCAGCATCTGCAGGTTTGAAAAATAATTCAAGAAAAGGAGAAGGGAGAAAAGAAAATTATTTTTTGTTTAAATCAAAATCATTCTAAATATGAAAATCTATGAGTCATAGGTGATTTCAGGTAGATTGTTGAAGTTGGTATTGGTGTTGAGAAGGTACTTTAGACAGATGATACTGTTCACAGTAATCATGTCATTGATAGTCAACACCGATTGTACGTCATGCCTTTATGTGATCCTCTCACAATTTCACGCGAAAAGGCTGGTAAACAAAAGTGAAATCAGTGAGAAAAGGCATTTAAATTTCATCAGGTAGGATATACAATTTTAAATCATACGCTGTCAAACCAAAATAGAATATGTCAATCATATTACAGCTCCGAGCATTTCAGTAATTTGTGATGTTGTCATTTGGTTCGTGATCTTGAGATTACCAATCACTAACATCGAACTTGAAATCACAAATTTCACTACATTAGGTCTAGTATTTAATAGGAAGTTCTTCTTTTTTTTTTAGTGCAATTAATTTTGGTAAAATGGGAATACATTTCATTTGATGAAGTCGTAGAGCTAGATCTGTTCATATTATAACGGACCTGCCAGTTCCCGATTTCTTAGAGTTACAGTCATCGTCTTCTTCTTGGGTTTAATCTGCCTCCTACAATCTGCAGATTCTTGGAGACTTCTCCTTCACTTCTTTATTTTCCTCTGGCCAGCCGCCCTCTGCTCTGGCTGAGTTGTGCCTCGTCGCGTCAGTACAGCCATGACTGACTTGTCCCACACCTTTACTTCGGTGTATTTGTTTAAAAAACGTCTATTGCAATTTCATTTTCCAACCTCTATCCAATGATATCCACTTAGCTGCACACTCCTTGCACTTTTCATAGTTTTATCACTATATGGTATAAATTTGCTCTGAGTGTAGATGACATGTATGGCACAGAAGTCGGATTCACTTGCTCGAAACTTCTGTCGCACCGAACGAAATAGTGGCAGCAATGATCCAGTGACGCAGGGGCGTCGATCCTGGGGGGGCAGGGGGGGGGGGGGCGGTCGCCCCCCAATGAAAATATTGGGGGGGCGAATATATCATTTCGCCCCCCCCCCCCCAATAATTCGAAAATGAGGAAGAACAAAATCGAGTGATGTAATGCCAAAGAGGGGAAAGACACATTTATCAATAATTAATCTTCAAAATAGCCATTTTTGAGTATGAAAACGACTGTAAATCTTTTTTTTTGCCGTGCGCTTCGCGCGCATACAGTTTCTCATGTTGCAAGTTTTATTTTGGTTGCGGGAACTCACCTTTCAAAATGTGTTGGGCAGTGTAATTTCTCAAACGCACACCTCATACGAAGTTTATTAAACCCCTCATATCTGAAATATATCTTTCAGTCAATTCGGTCCATATGCGCTGAACGCAAATCAAATTGGAATATCATGTCCCCCACATTTGAAAGTGGAGGAGATTGTCCCCCTCCCTTTGTCATTATGTATGTTTGGTTCCATACTTATATACTTCATATACGTGAAATTTCTGTCTCAGGTGTGCACAAAATCGCACAATTTCACGCCCCAAAATACAAAGGCTCCCTACTGTGGGAGGGGGGACACCCCCTCCCACACCCTCCCCCGCTCGGTCGCTTCGCTTCCTCGCAATGTCTCTCCTCCACTTTTGAGAAGTTGTTGACGCCCTTGCTTAGTTTCATGGGAGCCCAATGCCCTAGACTATATCGATGGCTCTATAGTATACAGGATCACGTGGATCCATCTCATGCCCGGGGGGGGGGGGGGGGGGGGGGGGGGTCTGTCCTCATAGAAAGGGGGGTATCATGCGTGACTAAGGACTTGGCAAAAAGCACCCTAAACGAGTATTTGCGTGGTGATATATACACAAAAAATACACCCTAAAGCAAGTATGATTATCGGTAATTTGATACCCTAAGCAAGTAATCTGAGTTTTTGAGACCCTAACGAGTAATTCATCTTTTTGATACCCTAAACGAGTAATTCATCAGCCTAAAATAGATACCCTATTTCCTGATTGTGGGTGATTTTGAGACCCTAAACGAGATATTAAAAGCAAGTTATAACTATTTTGATACCCTAAGCAAGTAAGCTGAGTTTTTGAGACCCTAATTAAACGAGTAATTCATCTTTTTGATACCTAAACGAGTAATTCATCAGCCTAAAATAGATACCCTATTTCCTGATTTTGGGTGATTTTGAGACCCTAAACGAGATACTCGAGTATCTCGCCTGATCGTGAAAAACCACCCTAATTACTCGTTTTCTTGGTCACGCATGATACCCCCCTTTCAATGAGGACAGACCCCCCCCCCCCCCCACCCCCCCCCCCCCCCCCCCCCCCCCCCCCGGATCTCATGCAAGGCTCAATCTTTTCCTCGCTATGCCATTTAAACATGTTAAAAATACGTTAGGAGTAGGTTCACCATTTTATACAATTTTAACACCCATGATAGGAGTTGCAAATGTCTGAAATCTAAAAGCTTCCGGGGCTCCGCCCCCCTGGACCCCCCATTATTGTCCCAAATGTGGGTGCCCCCCAAAGTCAGGTCTTCGAGCCATCAAGACACTTTCAAAGAGCGCGTAATAAAACTTCCGGGCATGCCAATGTGGGGCTTTTAGCTCTCAGTGGTCACTCTAGAATTTGTTTTTCCAATTTCGCCCCCCAATCGCAAAAACGGATCGACGCCCCTGCGGTGACGTGATTGTTGTTAACGTTTGGGCCGGCTATCGTGCGCATGAAACAAAGAGCGTGATTGGTCAGTCCACAATTCACGCTATGAGCAACGTACTGTGATTGGTCTTTCTTACCGTCGAAACTGAAAAATTGTGGCAATTTTTTTTTTTTTTTAAATATTTTCAGAAAATGTGCAGGTTTTATTCTTGACGAGTTTCAGGTATGATTTCAATACTACTTTTACACATGTCGACAAAAAACTAGCTAGATACAAAATTTGAAGCACGAGATGAAACGATAATGGACCTCGGCCCGTGGTCTATAATATGTAAAAGATTTGAGCTTAATTTATGTTTTTATTTGATCTCAAATAAGGGGGGAGGGGGGGGGGGGGGGTCACTCGGCCAGACGGAAACTGACACAAGGGTGTTGCCATAATCACTTGTTTAGGTGTGTTATAAGAGACATGAATATTTTAAGGATAGATGTGACCAGGAAATTTAATTAAATGCTTATACAGGGTGGCCCCAAAAAACGGAACGGGGCACTTCCCAAAATATAGTAACAAATGTATTATGTCCATCGGATAGGGTGTCTTTTCAAATGAACAACGACACCGAGAACAGTCAATTTGGTGGTGTAGTTTTCGTTTTAGGGCGCTGTGAGTGACACCATGTCAGGTTATCTTTTTTGTCAATTTTTACCGAGCCAGTGCTTGATACATCGCACGTACCGCCTGTCATAGCGTTGAACAACGCGCGTCATTGTTAGTGTGCACTCAGCCGTGTGCCAAGAGAATGGGCATGGTCGTTCAATGGTATTACGTGCATGGAGTGTGATTTATCTGGCACTGACTAGGTAAAAAATTGACAACAATGGGCACCTGACATTGTCTCACTCACAGCGTCCTAAAACAAAAACTACACGACCAAAATTACTGTTCTTGGTATCGTTTTTCATTGGAAAAGACATCCTATCCGATGGACGTAAAAATGTTGGTACTATATGTTGGGAAGTGCCCCGTTCCGTTTATTTGGGCCACCCTGTATTGTGTGGTACCATTAGCATAAAGGTATCACAACAACATGAATGTTATGTCGAATGTTAAGTACATACTTGAGCTACAAGCTATTCTACATCTAAGCTAAAATATGTTTTGTGGTTAAATATAAAGCTTTGGTATATAAGATAACACTGTATAAGAAGATAAAGAATATCATATAAAATATAATATTTACTAAAGGAACGTTGGTTCAAATTTTAAAACAATTATTGTATTAACATTTGTGCGATCAGAGTTATACGGAAACAAGAAACAGAGGCTTTCTCCCGTACAGATATGCGGGAGTAGATCATTCCAGAAGCAGGGGCCTATGTAGGTTATAAAACATTTACTCTGCGTTATCCTTACTTTTTAGGCACAATCAACCTCTAACAACCTCTTGGGGTGATTCTTGTTGCATCTTCAGTAATCACGATAACACCATAACCACACATCTTTACAGGTGTCTTTTCTATATTACTATGTCTCATGCAAACACAAATGTAACGATTCGTTTCACTATTTACACTTTATCCTATATTTGTTGGAGTTATTACAAAAATGTTGATAGATGTATTTGGTTATTCTGAAAAATACATTTCCTTCTCATCACCGTCTCAGTGAGCCCTTTATTTAAAGGGTAGGCTAGAACAATACATTCTTATTTAAGTTTATTTATTTATTTAATTTATTTGTTTTATTGTTTTATTTTATTTATTTGTTTTATTTATTTTATACTGCATGGTAGGCCTGTTTAGTTATGCAAAACTTACAAAGGCGCCCTGCAGTTTAACTGGTCAATGGTTATAATCAAGTTGGTACTAGATTATGTTGTATTTTATAAATTAATACACGATATTAATATTTGATACGCTCTTGCACTGATTGCCAACCGAGATTAAGTAAAATGGAACGCTGAGGTGTATTAATTCAGCGTGTAAAATCATGTGTGCATACTTATTCTGAAGTTTTTGTATCGTATCTTTGTGGATTTTAGCAGAGCTTACCCAAGATGTTCAACAATAATAAACATGTGGTATGATCAAAGCAAAATACAAATGCATTAATATTTTTGGTGAAAGAAATTGTTTGATTCTCCTAATAAAATAAACCTATTGCCCATGAGATTTTGCCCACAATATTAAAAAAACATGTTCTCTGACAGTCATGCCAGAGTAAAAAATAACACCCAAGTATACAAATTTATTAACATTTTCTATAGGCAGACTTTTATAATTCAATGATAAAACATCGTTTACCAATTATTTTCTATATCCGGAAGCCATGATTTTTGTCTTTTGTGAGTGTAAATGCATATAATTAAGGTCTAGCCATTTACATATTAAATCAAAATCCTCTTGTAAAACCTCCTGTTTCGAGACTATGTCTGCTGCAGAGCTCGGTACCTTATACTTATCTGAAATCGTGAAATTGCTCCTTTTGTTCTCATCAGGTTCGTAACAGGTTGCCAAGGATGGTGGGCTAGTTTCGCAGCTGAGGACGTAACCTGTGCACCACCATGCCTGTCTCGCTGTGTGACTGGAGGGAAAGGATTGGGAGATTCGTCCCAAGACATCCAGTTGAGAGCGACACGTGTGGCTGCAACACAGTCAAACAAGATACGCGAATCCGCGGCAGTGACAAGAAGAGAAAGGGGAATAAATGGCAGGAATCGGAGAAGAGAAAAAGAAAAAGGATGTTGTCGAAACGAATCAAAAAGAAGAAGTCTAAAGTAAAGGCTCTACTTAAGAAATACAAGAGGCGAAGGAGAAATCGAACTAAACCACGGAAGAAAGCAGAAGACACTCGCGCTAAGGTATCATTGAAAGCAGGGAATACAAACGAGGAAACCCTGTCAGCAGTGTTATCCACACAAGCACAAAACCAACTTAGTCATGCAGGTGATAAAGCTTTCATAATCTTAGACAGCACACACGTGACCAGCAGGGACCAAGCAGAAACTTCCCCAGACTCGTCAACTCAGACCAACGAACCGGCACACATTATGAACGCAGGTCCAACTCAACCAATGACTAGCACTGACATAAGCTTGATAAGCAGAAACTTCTCGTCTGGGAGTGACACCACCACGCCAAGCCATTCTCAGAAATGTTCTTCTAGCATCTTCCATCGATGTAGGGACCATCTCCGACGCCTTAGATCAGAAACTAAAAAGGTAAGTACTGTTCTAATGTAGGCGTCAGCAGAAGAGGGATGTTGATAATTGATTACGTACATTCACGAATAACACTAGTTAAGTTACTACTTGATGTGTTCATGCGTAGAAGTTGCATTAAATGGATCTAGTAACTTTGTTGACATGTGAAAGAGTGATGAAGGGTTGATGCAATGGTTACAGTCCGTTATTCCGAAGGTTCGTTATTCCGAAGGTTCAGTTATTCCGAAGGTTCGTTTTTCCGAAGGTTCGTTATTCCGAAGGTTCGTTATTCCGAAGGTTCGTTATTCCGAAGGTTCGTTGATCCGAAAATAAAATCGGGTTCGTTATTCCGAAAATAAAATCGGGCTTGTTATAATACTATAGTTTGTGTTTTGTTTATTTAATTTACAGCCTGCATTAAGCATACCCCTCCCCCTTTCCCTCCCTTGGCCAGACCAATCAAACATTTAAGTTTATTTTATCTCTTTATATGAAATTATAGCATTATAACAAACCCAAAATAATTTTCGGATTAACGAACCCGATTTCATTTTAGGAATAGCGAACCTTCGGAATAACGAACCTTCGGAATAACGGACCTTCGGAATAACGAACCTTCGGAATAACGAACCCGATTTCATTTTAGGAATAGCGAACCTTCGGAATAACGAACCTTCGGAATAACGAACCTTCGGAATAACGAACCTTCGGAATAACGAACCTTCGGAATAATGCAACAAATGTTCGGATTAACGAACCCTATTTCATTTTCGGATTAACGAACACTCAGGTATAGGAAATTTGCGTGTTCGGAATAACGAACCTTCGGAATAACGAACCTTCGGAATAACGAACCTTCGGAATAACGAACCGCACCCGATGCAATGTATATTAGTGTTATCTCATATGTCCACAGGGTATTGTGTGAAAATGTCAAGTCAAATGGACATTGCATGGCCAAGTAATGAGCGAAAACGCAAAGTGATATTCACTAACTCATTGCACTCACTTTGTACACGGTTTCAAAACTCCGGGGGAGTTTTTCTTATCTGAATACTTCGATCGTACATATCTTTGTAACGAAAGGGAAATTTGAAAAACCGATCCCATGATTTTATTGTTAGTACAAATACAACAAGGTATGAGGGAACCGCTAGAATTAAAATTTCATTTTGAGGATTTGGACAATGTTACTAAGTCCCTTTAACGATAATGAATTGTTTTACGTTATATCACAGCATTGTGTATATACTACAACCCAATTTGATAGCATTATATCAATATACATTTTTATCATTTATTTCAAGCAGAAGGATACTCCTCGCAAGTCGCAAGATGAGAGGCATAGATCTGTGAAGAGTAGCTGTAAACGTCTGTGGAAGCTATTCATATCCAAACTTCACCTCACGAGGGCGGGCGACGTGGAAACCAATCCTGGACCTAATGAGTAAATAACCTCATTTGCAATGTACAAGATAAAAGCAGACAATAACAAAACATTGGGCTTTGAACCTATAACATGATCGCGTATCCTCATATTATCAGTTAATGAGTGTTATTAAAAATGCTCTTTTTCATATGTTATCACTGTCAGAAGTGTTAGATATAACACTTAGATTGGTGATGTTGTTTAAATACTGAGGCAGTTTTTATGCTAGCGTCCTTTTTCCGCCGTTACGTAGATTGGACTGCATAATATGAACCAAACTCTTTTATTCGAATGTGTAATGCAATTTGACATGCTTTTATCATTATTGATGCTATTGACTATGAATAATGTGAAAGGTGTATGTATTTGAAAATGTTTGATAAATGATTAGCACGTTTATTGCACGTAACGTTTGATTCAAAGCGTGTAATGAATTACAATGAATGCATGTTATCAGAAGTTGCCATGTATGATGGGATGAGGAAGAGGATAAATATCTTAACGTAATGATATACAAAAACTCTATTGTTGTATTGTTTTTGCTATAGTTTTGACGCCATCCTGCGTGCCGTGGCTCAAGAAGTCGTTGACAATGACAATATTGAAGCATTGGGAAGAGGACTAGGATTTTCGCAGGGCAAGATAAAGAATTACCTTAAAAGCAACATGCAGTTTGAAGGCGTGACTAGCAGAGGGACACTGCAGATGCTTCGAGATTGGCATGACACCGTGGGAAAGGCTGAGAAGGGATCTGTTTTCAGGGAAGCACTGGTGAAGGCAAACCTACGTAGGATAGCAGATGAACATCTACCAGAAGGTGAGCGTTCTATATGGGTGCATCATTTGCTCTCACGTTAATTATCTATAATTACTTGGTTATATATTATTCGCGTTGCATTTCCTGACAGATCCACTTAAAGTATGAACATGTAGTTCAAAATGAGTATCCGTGGCTATGCTGTTGCCATGCGTATTTGGTACTAAAGTTTAGTTTTTCATTTAAGTAATTTATATTGTATTATCAGCTTTATATCGTATAACTCGCCTGCAGTGTTCTTGTATGTGGTTAGTGTTTTCTACATCTATGTTTCATGTTACATGATATAGATGTATGCAATCACTATGCCTGTAAACTCTCATCCTTAATATCAATGACGTAGGTATGCATAGAGGGTGGGGTATTTTTTGTCTGAGGGCATCTTTACTGACGCCATGTCAGGTTCCAATTTGTGTCAATTTCCACAAAGTCAATGCCAGATACTTCCATTCATGCCTGTCATAGCAGAAAGCAGCGATCAATACGTATAATTTTGTCCATGTGCATTCAGTTGTAAAACCGAGTAAAACACATTTGCTGTATGGGAACTCGATCGTGCGTGAGACAGTATTTAGTCTGCATTAATAGTGCCGTCACACCCAAAATGACCCAAGCCATTTTCGCTGCGCTCCTAATCCCCATTCATAAATTTGGCAGTGGGAGGCGAAGCATTGTCCGAACGATGATAAAATGACGAATGAATGGGAGGATTATCGCACATATGTGAAAGGATAGCCTCTCATGCATGGACATACAATGGCTCCCTGAACAAAAGAGTAGGTCGCAGAAGACCCACGTCCGTTTTCAACATGTCGAAAGAGAGCGTGGGTCTTCTGCGACATACTCTTTTGTTCTGGGAGCCATTGTATGTCCATGCATGAGAGACTATCCTTTTACCTATGTGCGATAATCCTCCCATTCATTCGTCATTTAATCATCGTTCGGACAATGCTTCGCCTCCCACTGCCAAATTTATGAATGGGGATTAGGAGCGCAGCGAGAACGGCTTGGGTCATTTTGGGTGTGACGGCACTATTACCTTGTAACGCGTGGACAAAGAGGTAGAGGTTTAAGCCTACTGCCCATTAGGCGATCTGCGCTTGCGATCTAGCCCGAGTTGCTAGCGATCTCAGTTCGGTGTGAATCGCACCAGTTCGCTGCGAGTCAGCCCGATCTCATTGCGTACGCGATCATTTCGGTGCCCACCATGCGATCTCACGGCGACTTCCTATTGTCCCTATTTCCACGCATGCGCGCATCGTTGAGAATTAGAGCCAGGTATTGTTCGCTCTTGCTTGTCTTGACATCAGAATACGCTTTGCGAGTTTTTTTAATAAACCCAGTGCCCATCTTGCGATCTGCGCCTAGCGATCTTGCCCGAATAGGAGCGATCCCCTGAGATCTGTTGTTCAGTCGCAAAGTGGGCACCAATGGCCGCACCAGATCGCTGTAACTCGCGTCCGCAAGGGTGGTGTCGGTTGCGGTCGCAATGTTTTGGACATGTTTAAAAATTTCGTTCTCGATCGCATGTCGGGCGGGATCGCACAAAAAAGCCATTTGGGCAATTGTTCATATTTCCTGATATCAGGAATTCAATCCTTGATATCAGGAATTCTGTTTTCAAATATCAATAATTAAATTCTTGATATCAGGAAATAAATTAATGATATCCAGAGTTCGATTTCTTGATATTCAGAGTTCGATTTCTTGATATCAAGAATTCGATTTCTTGATGCCAGGAGTTGAATTTTTGAAATCAGGAATTATCATTGGTTAGCAACAGAAAATGGTTTCTTGATATCAAGAATTCAATGTTCAGTTATGCGAAACTGCTCTACAAAGGCGCCCTGCAAGAATCAAGAATTCTTTTCTTGATATTTTTCTTGAATTGTAGATATCAATAAATGATTTGCTGTTGGTAACTCTTGATATCAAGCAAAAGGAAATAAATGTTCAAACGGCTAGCCATGCCTCGCCAACAAATTCAGAATAAAAAAAGCGTGAATTGCTCGTTATTGTATTCCTTGACAATGGGTGGACATAGGGGCCAAGCTATGACCCCAAGGAGGCCAAATTGAAAAGATCGCGTACACAATGGAATTAGGCTGACTCACTGCGAACTGATGATTCCAAGGTCGCTAGCCCTATGCGATCTTGTCCGAATAGGAGCGATCCCCTGAGATCTGTGTTAAGTCGCAAAGTGGGCACCAATGGCCGCATCAGATCGCACCAGATCGCCGCGAATGCGATCGAGACCTACCTGGTCGCCAGATTTTTGAACATGTCAAAACCCCGGCGACCGCAACCGACACCACCCTTGCGGACGCGAGTTACAGCGATCAGGTGCGGCCATTGGTGCCCACTTGGCGACTTAACCACATATCTCAGGGGATCGCTCCTATTCGGGCAAGATCGCTCTAGATCGCCAGATGGGCACCGGGCTTTAGGTGGGATTGGGACAATCTCCTGGGGGTCTCCTTCTATCTACCCTCTACTTGTGCCTCGCCACTGTTTTAAAATTACCCAAAGGTGTACATGCGTGTAATGATCACACGATTAGCAATCACCATTGTCAGAGTGATCGCTACAACGCTGGTAAATTCTTTGTAAAGATGCTCAACAGATACAAAACATAAAGACAAAGAGAAGGGGGAGAACCCCCAGGAATGATTTCCACTTACACATTTTAACCCCTAATTCCTCTTTCCCTACACATTGTGAAGTTGAATAAGAATATCAAAATACCGTCAAGCTCAGAACAGGTGTGTGAGCCCCTAAACATGTTAAACGTACCCCAGTAATTTGACCGCCTAATATGACACCTTACAATGCATCATCACTCGGTGGCCATTGGTTATACAGATGATTGCACATTAACAAAGGTGTACGTATTTATCGATGATTTGTGCTATAAGGGGCATGAAAGGTGATTTTTAGGCACCAACTTTGTAAAGCTGACATGGTGTCACTAATTGAAAAAAACTACTTGACCAAAATTTAATTTCTTGGTATCATTTTCTTTGTAGAAATATTACCTATCCTGCGAACACTTATATTTCTTGGTTTCATTTTCTTTGTGAAATATTACATATCCTGCGAAACAAGTAATTTTGTTGCTTTGTAATTGGAAGTATCCCGTTCCGGTTTTGGGGACCATCTTGTATATAAGGTGGGAAGGACACACTGACGTCGGCCTTACCATGCTTACTATAACATATAATGGTTGTACATCAATTATTACATCAGATGTAACAGCGATATTTTTTAGTTTTATCCTATTCAGTAGGCATAGCAATAATACTAACCAAAACAATAATGTGTATAAATACCTAAAACATGTTGGCAAAGCACTATCTGATTAATTAGTCAATGGTATGTCTGCATATCGTTGGGTCATGCTAAAAATGCATTAAGTCAATTTCTCGCTAAATTGAGTTCTCGCACGAATGACCGTTTCCTTCTCAGACAATAATTATTTTAATTCGAGGAATTCGGGGGAATTATTTGGTTTGTACAAGTCATCCCAACTTTGAACATGATTATATCAGACTTACGAAAAGTACCCTTTTCTTTCTCAAACAACGATATTAAGTTGATTATATACAAAACCTATTTCCAAAGGGCGCTAAATCTACTTTTTTAACTTTGGAGTAAATAATGTTTCTTTGTAAACTTGCCAATGGGAATTTGAAAATGAAAGATTGTGTAGTTTGTCCTAAAATTTAGATTCTAAAAAACTACGCAGCTTTATGCACTGATATCGTTAACTTGTTTTTGTAGAAAGTAGATGCATACATTTGCATGTTCACATGCTAGGTTTCATACAAATCCTTTATCTGCAGATAATCCATCTCCAAGACTGAAGACTCTCACAGACAAACAGATTGAAGACTGTGCCAAAGAACTCCGGTCCTTCTATCGGATGCATATCTGCAAGATTAGAGATGACCCTCTCGATCCTACTTCACTCCGTCCATTTGACGAGATCTACACAAACCTAAAGATGCTCACCGAAGATGGCAGATATTGGAAAGACCTAGAATACGATGACCTTCTCAAAATAAACAACAATGGCGAACCGGCCAAGCGGTTTATGGTGCAGGGAGAAGCTGGAGCAGGCAAGACCACCTTCTGTGCTAAGCTTGTATGGGACTGGGTGCAAAAAACTCACTTCACACAATTCAAAATGGTTCTTATCATCCCACTGAGAGAATCTGAACAGCATACCGTTGGAGAACTAGTAAAAGGCTATCTTAGCTCTAATAATCCGATTCCAGCCGGCCAGCTTGATAAATACATTTTGCTAAATCCAGACCAGTTTCTTGTCATTCTTGACGGGCTTGATGAGTTCAAAAGAACCATTGAAAAGTCAAACATCAAAATGTTTCATGAAAATCATATAGACATTGTAAAAACTCTGACATCAGATCAACTAGAAAACTGCCTCGTGTTGGTGACAGCACGGCCTTGGAAAGCCGACGAGATCAGATGGAATGCAAAACTAAAAGCATTGTATTCCTTCATCCGTGTTGAAGGTTTCAATAAGAACAATATTTCAGGTTACATAACAAAATATTTTAGGAATGATGAAACAAAAGCACACAAACTAATCCAATGTATAAATGATAATGACATAATATCCGAACACATGGCCCCATATCCTATTTACATTGCTATGCTATGTTTGATGTGGAGAGAACAGGGGGATGAGAAAATGACAGAATTACAGAAGTTACATACATTTTCACAGATATTTAAGGAAATGTTCCTATTCTTGAGAGAGCATTTTATCCTGAAAGGTGTCGATATAGATGATCCAGTACGAGAGGTGCATCTCAGAGAAATAGATAAACACTTGAAATCAGTTTCCCAGATCGCATTCAATGGCCTTCTGGAAAGAAAGATGATTTTCAAAGAAAATGATTTCAAAGACTGTCCCGAAGCCCTGAAAACAGCGTGTAAAATAGGAGTTCTTACGAAAGAAAGAAAGCTTATCCCCAAGGTACAATTGCATGCTACTTCCCATTCCCGGTTACAACATACAGTGTACTTCCCCCATAAGCTCTTTCAGGAGTTTGTGGCGGGAATGTACCTTAATGTCCTATACCATTCAAACCGTACTGAATACAACAGAGTGATCAACGAGGTAATACTCCCTAAGAAGGAAGAGTTCATGTATCTGCTGTACTTTGGTACAGCACTGAGCAAGGAGGTTGGGATCGATATCCTAACTAGAATGAGTGAACACGCTGGTAGCGATACACGTGAACACGCTGCTAGCGATACACGTGAACAAGATTTCATCGTGGATGTAGCCTTTGAATGCCATGATATAGAAGCAGCTGCTCTGGTGAAGAACAATGTCTTACCTTACATGACATCGTTGGTGATAGACAGGGAGAGGAGTGCAAATACACTATTAGGATACATGTTTCTAGCACCGGATATGGTAAGTCACTATCACGTAATTACATTTCGGACTAGTCGAGGTGAACCTATAGAGACTATTAATTGAGGGATAATGAAGTGTATTATTATTATTGTTTCGTTTGAATGACTGAAACAGGTGTAGGTATTTCAAAAACACCAATTTACAACAATCGAGTCTATAATTATCCGAAATACGTTGGCAATAAAAGGGAAGGGTTAAGAACAATAATAACAAGACTACACATTCAACATATCATGTGATCAAATGAATTAACCAATTGCCCAATGGACCCTGGTGAAGCATGTATAAACTACATCATAATGAATATCATAGTATCAATAATGGAACACGTTTCAATTGCTATTTACAACAACAAAAAACGTTTGCATGTAGCTTTTTTGTTTGTTCTCTCGTTTGTGCAATTTTGCATTTTTTCATTGTTATAAAATATGTTGTTTTTGCTGTTAGTAATTGATATGTAATGTTGCATGATGACCTTGATCAAATAAAGTTTATTCTGCCATACAAATTATTTTGTGTAGCGCCCTCTCTACCAAAACTCAACTATCCCTTTAACAAGCAAATCATGATTGGTTTTACATTATTTCAAGTTTCAGACTGCTCCTACAATGACACAGATAATGGAAAGAGTGTACAATTATGGACCTAATTGATGTATTACTTGATACTATTCATTGTACACGTATTATGTTTGATTACAGACTAGTTTGCGTGTCTTTGAAAGGGACTGCAAAGTATCACTCTCCAAGGGGCTAGCGGAAACTATCTGCACGACAACCTGTCTCAATGAGCTTACGTTGGGGGGATGTTCTCTGCATGGTAGTTTCTATGAGATTCTTTCTGTGAAAGGTGGACACAGTAAGGCAAGTTAATTATATGATTTGTTCTAAGAACTTTTTCATTGAACAACGTTTATCTTGGCCTTGGACATTTCAAGTCAGTAATAATATTATGGTCACATGGCATCATTCAAAACATGTTAGTGAAAATGTATGCAAGAATTGTCATGAGCTCATTTACAGAAATTATAATGGGTTAAGTGTTATGATACAACAAAAACAGTTGCGAACAGGTCAAAACACAAAGTACTTTCATGTGAAACAACACATCTCATTGTGCAATTACCCATTGCAAGTAAATTAGTGTTATAAACATGTCATAATAACTATTTAGTTCATTTATTCAATCCTGCAATATTAAGACAATGCAAAAGCGGTATGTGGGTGAAAATATGAGACAGCACACTGTTTAAAGAAAACAATCTTTAAAAATGCTTTGCTGTCTATACATGTTGTTATTATTATTATGCATGGCGATTGGCATCAGGTAATTTTTGTCATAATAATGTAATGGAAACTGGAACCATTGTTTACACAATTTGTGACCATATGGGGCCTGTTCCATACAACTGTTTGAATCGTTGTAAGTGTCCAATTATTGCAACTACCATGGCAACAGCTCCATGCTGCTTGGCTGTTTACCTATTAGAAACATTAATTGGCAATTTACATCAATTGCAAAGGTTTTATGAAACGGGGCCCAGATAAGGAGTACGAAGCTATGATTCCAGTTCGTCCCTATGACATAACTGTTTTGCGTACTTGACTATTTGCAGTATTTGCAGTATTGCCTTATATGGGTATTCCTACCTCAACATACCAACATGAGATACTTTATTGTCCAATTTAGCAATATGAACATAAAGGTCCGTTCAAGGACATCTAACATAACCATTTTTACCAATTTCACATTTAATCCTTATAATGGTCATTATTTATTATATATTCAAGCTCCAATCCAAATTGTTTTTTAATGGCAATCCAATCAAAATTGCATATAAATTTGAATGAAACCATGAGGCTGGCAGGGAACAGGAGAACTTACAATTTTCTTCAGTATTATCATCAAATGGAAACGAAACCTCGATAAAGGGTTATAACAGGATTAGAGGTGAACATATCTGAATAAAAAAAACATCAGTGATAGTATACTATTATCAACTATATAAGTTTCAGATATCTTATCATTATACTTATTATCATTTTATCATTACGAGTATCATTAATACTCATTACCAATATTACGTATTATTAAGATTATGCTTATGATGAGTAACAGGGGCGTCGATCCTGGGGGGCAGTCGCCCCCCCCCCCCCCCCCCCCCCCAATGAAAATATTGGGGGGGCGAACATATCGTTTCGCCCCCCAATAATTCCGAAAATGAGGAAGACAAAAATCGAGCGAACTAATGCCAAAGAGAGGAAAGACACATTTATCAATAATTCATCTTCAAAATAGCTGTTTGTTTAGTTTCTCTTTTTTTGCCCGCGCGCTTCGCGCACATGCAGTTTCTCATATTGCAAGTTTCATTTCGGATGCGGGAACTCACCTTTCAAAATGTGTTGGGCAGTGTAATTTTCTCAAACGCACACCTCAAACGAAGTTTATTATACCCTCATTATAGCACACCGTCACAGAAAATAAAATAATCTGAAATAATATATATTTCAGTCAATTCGGTCCACATGCGCTGAACGCAAATCAAATTGGAATATCATGTCCCCCCACATTAAAAGTGGAGGAGATTGTTCCCCTCTCTTTATTATTATGTATGTTTGGTCCCATACTTATATACTTCATATTACGTGAAATTTCTGTCTCAGGTGTGTACCAAATTGCACAATTTCACGCCCAAAAATACAAAAGCTCCCTACTGTTGCAGGGGGACACCCCCTCCCACACCCTCCCCCGCTCGGTCGCTTTGCTTCCTCGCAATGTCTCCCCTCCACTTTGAGAAGTTGTTAACGCCCTTGCTTAGTGTCATGGGAGCTCAATGCATGCCCTAGACTATATCGATGGCTCCATAGTATATAGGATCACGTGGATCCATCTCATGCAAGGCTCAATCTTTTCCTCGCTATGCCCTTTAAAAATACGTTACAAGTAGGTTCACTATTTTATACAATTTTAACACACATGATATAGGAGTTATCTATTTTAAACTAGTTTAAAATAGATTTCATATTAACTACCAATACAGATGAACTTTCACAGTGATATAGGAGTTGCAAATGGCTGAAATATTAAAAGCTTCCGGGGGCTCCGCCCCCTGGACCCCCATTATTTCCCAAAAATGTGGGTGCCCCCCAAATTTGGGTGCCCCCCAAAGTAAAATCTACGAGCCATCAAAACAATTTCAATGAGCGCATAATAACACTTTCGGGCATGCCAATGTGGGGCTTTTAGCTCTCTCAGTGGTCACTCTGGACAAAATTTAACATTTCAACCCCCCCCCCCCCCCCCCAATCGCAAAAACGTTTCGACGAACCTGATGAGTAATACCATATTCATCATAATTACCATTACTAATGTTATTATACATATTTATAGTAAAATCATACATTTCGCGCAACTCAATAATTATACATTTGTCTGTCCAATCTGGGTAAGAGCTAATAATAATACTAATAATAATAATAATAATAATAACTATTTCGTCTAGTTCTATAGCGCATATTGCAGCAAGGTTTGGGTATCTATGCGCATATAGAAAAACATATTTCTTTCGTCATATCTTACATTAAAATATTTAACAATCAAAAGTAACAAGTCATCAATATTACTTGTATTTCCGTCAGTAATCTTTCCCGTCACAAACATGTTGGCAATAATTTTCTTCAAGCTAACCCGGATTCTCATTATTTTGTTTTAATGTTAAAATCCCATCAGGTTCGGCATGTCACACTGGAGAATACGACTCTAGGTGATGTATCATCTCAGTACCTTGCAGCATGGTTGTCTGGCTTGCCTGACTTGACAAAACTGAAACTAGAGAGGATGAAACTCGCTGACAGCTTCTACGTCATAGCGTCAGGAAAGGCACCCCAAACTAAGGTATCACACACGGTCACATATGAATTTCTCAAATATGCAAACTAATATATGGTGTATACATGAAAATGTGATTTCCATTTTATCATTAATTCTCTTTGAAAAGTTGTATTTAAAACAAGTTATACCAGAATCAATCAGCTCTGAACGGGTTAAGTTATCCTTTAAAATGATTTAGTATCTATGTTGACATGTGAAAAGATGACAAACAGTTAATATAAATTTGTATTCTGTGATCAGAGATGTCACCGAGTGTGGTGCGAAAATTCCATGATAAATTATTGTCATATGACCGAGCAATGAGCAAACATACAAATCAGTATTTCGATAACTCATCGCCATAACTTGTCACACAACTGTAATTCGCCAATGAAGACTTTCAAATACAGTACAAATAGTTCAATCATATAGAGTACATGTATATATTTACGAAAGACTAATTCGGAATACCGTAAATTTGACCATGCATCTACAGTTAATATGAATGCAACGTGGTATGTGAGAACGGCACGAGTTCTTATCAAGTTTAAACTGGGATTGGTGTTAGGTAACCATACCAAGTTATGTATTAATAAAAGCGAAGTTCCCATTTTGTGATAGTGTCACTATAAGCAACGCTTTCAATATGTTCAACATGCCAAATTCGAATGGGCGGTAGTTAATTTCGGCGCATGTAAGGGAAATGTGTTGTTCCGGTGGCAGAATTTAATATCATAGAATTACACATTCTATAGCAACCATGGCCTTTTCTTGAAGCTCGCTTCCTTGAGTCTGTGGCTTTTATCACATGAAAACAAAATGTCTTCATTTTTATCATCACGGAAACGAAACCTCGAAAAAATAGTTGTTTCCACAATTAGAGGCGAAAATATCTGAAAAGATCACTGATAGCATTAGCAACTGGATTGGATACAACATATTAAATGTACCACAATTGTATACATCATTATCATCATAGGTATTATCATTGTATCATTACGATTATTATTAGTATTCATACTAATATTACTGTAATTCAGAGTTTGCTCACGATGAGTAATACCATATTGATCATTATTACCATTATTAATGTTATTATATATATTGACAGTGTATTCACAAATTTCGCGCAAGTTAACACTCATACATTTGTCTGTCCGATCTGGGTAAGAGCTAATAATACTACTAATAATAGTAAAAATAATAATAATAAACATATCGTCTAGTTATATAGCGCATATTACAGCAAGGTTTGGGTATCTATGCGTATAATTCAATAATAATTTCATTCATCATGTCGTACATTAAAAATATTTAACAATCAAAAGTAACAAGTCATCAATATTACCTGTATTTCCGTCAATAATCTTTCCCGTCACAAACATGTTGGCAATAATTCTCTTCAAGCTAACCCGGGTTCTCATTATTTTGTTTTAATGTTGAAATCCCATCAGGTTAAGGAGGTCACACTGGAGAATACGACTCTAGGTGATCACCTTGCGGCATGGTTGTCTGGCTTGCCAGACCTGACAGAACTGAGACTACGAAATATGAAACTCGCTGACAGCTTCTACGTCATGGCGTCAGAGAAGGCAGCCCAAACCAAGGTATCACACACGGTCACATATGAATTTCTCAAATATGCAAACTAATATCTGATGTATACATGAAAATGTGATTTTCATTTTATCATTAATTCTCTTTGAAAAGTTGTATTCAAAAAACAAGTTATACCAGAATCAATCAGTTCTGAACGGGTTAAGTTATCCTTTAAATGATTTAGTATCTCTGTTGACATGTTGTATTCTGTGATCAGAGAGGTCTTCAACTGTGGTGTGAAAATTCCATGATAAATTAATGTCATATGACCGAGCAATGGGCAAACATACAAATCAGTATTTGATAACTCATCGCCATAACTTTTCACACAACTGTTATTCGCTAAGGAAGACTTTCAAATACAGTACAAATAGTTCAATCATATAGAGTACATGTATATATTTACGAAAGACTCATTCGGAATACCGTAATTCGACCATGCATCTACAGTTAATATGAATGCAACGTGGTATGTGAGAACGGCAGGAGTTCTTATCAAGTTTAAACTGAGATTGGTGTTAGGTGACCATACCAAGTTATGTATTAATAAAAGCGAAGTTCCCATTTTGTGATAGTGTCACTATAAGCAACGCTTTCAATATGTTCAACATGCCAAATTCGAATGGGCGGTAGTTAATTTCGGCGCATGTAAGGGAAATGTGTTGTTCCAGTGGCAGAATTTAATATCATAGAATTACACATTCTATAGCAACCGTGGCCTTTTCTTGAAGCTCGCTTCTTTGAGTCTGTGGCTTTTATCACAATCACATGAAAACAACATTTCTCATTCTTATCATCACGGAAACGAAACCTCGAAAAATAGTTGTTTCCACAATTAGAGGCGAAAATATCTGAAAAGATCACTGATAGTATTAGCAACTGGATTGGATACAACATATTAAATGTACCACAATTGTATACATCATTATCATCATAGGTATTATCATTGTATCATTACGATTATTATTAGTATTCATACTAACATTACTGTAATTCAGAGTTTGCTCACGATGAGTAATACCATATTCATCATTATTACCATTATTAATGTTATTATATATATTGACAGTGTATTCACAAATTTCGCGCAAGTTAACACTCATACATTTGTCTGTCCGATCTGGGTAAGAGCTAATAATACTACTAATAATAGTAAAAATAATAATAATAAACATATCGTCTAGTTATATAGCGCATATTACAGCAAGGTTTGGGTATCTGTGCGTATAATTCAATAATAATTTCATTCATCATGTCGTACATTAAAATATTTAACAATCAAAAGTAACAAGTCATCAATATTACCTGTATTTCCGTCAATAATCTTTCCCGTCACAAACATGTTGGCAATAATTCTCTTCAAGCTAACCCGGGTTCTCATTATTTTGTTTTAATGTTGAAATCCCATCAGGTTAAGGAGGTCACACTGGAAAATACGACTCTAGGTGATGTATCCTCTAATCGCCTTGCAGCATGGTTGTCTGGCTTTCCAGACCTGACAGAACTGACACTACGAAATATGAAACTCGCTGACAGCTTCTACGTCATGGCGTCAGAGAAGGCAGCCCAAACCAAGGTATCACACACGGTCACATATGAATTTCTCAAATATGCAAACTAATATCTGGTGTATACATGAAAATGTGATTTCCATTTTATCATTAATTCTCTTTGAAAAGTTGTATTTAAAACAAGTTATACCAGAATCAATCAGCTCTGAACGGGTTAAGTTATCCTTTAAAATGATTTAGTATCTATGTTGACATGTGAACAAATGACAAACAGTTAATATACATTTGTATTCTGTGATCAGAGATGTCACCGAGTGTGGTGTGAAAATTCCATGATAAATTAATGTCATATGACCGAGCAATGGGCAAACCTACAAATCAGTATTTGATAACTCATCGCCATAACTTTTCACACACCTATAATTCGCCAAGGAAGACTTTAAAATGCAGTACAAATAGTTCAATCATATAGAGTTACATGTATATATTAACGAAAGACTAATTCGGAATACCGTAAATTTGACCATGCCTCAACAGTTAATATGAATGCAACGAGGTATGTGAGAACCACAAGAGTTAATAGCAAGTGTAACGTGAGAAAGGTGTTACGTAACCATACCAATTTATTTATACCCCATCACACCTACAGTAAATATGCAACGAGGTATGTGAGAACGGCAGGAGTTCTTATCAAGTTTAAAGTGAGATTGGTGTTAGGTAACCATACCAAGTTATGTATTAATAAGAAGCGAAGTACCATTTTGTAATATTGTCACTATAAGCAACGGTTTCAATATCAACAAGCCAAATTCGAATGGGCGGAAGTTAATTTCGGCGCTAGTAAGGGAAATGTGTTGTTCCCGTGGCAGAATTGAATATCATAGCATGACACATTTCATAGCAACCATGGACTTTTCTTGAAGCTCGCTTCCTTGAGTGTGTGGTTTTTATCACAGGAAAACTTACAATTTTCTTCATTCTTATCATCACGGAAACGAAAGCTCGAAAAAGAACTGTTTCCAGAATGAGAGGCGAAAATATCTGAAAAAATCACTAATAGTATTAGCAACTTGATTGGATACAACATATTAAATGTACCACAATTTTATATATCATTATCATCATAGTTGTTATCATTGTATCATTACGATTTGATTAGTATTCATACTAATATTACTATAATTCAGAGTATGCTCATGATGAGTAATACCGTATTGATCATAATTACCCTTATTAATGTTATTATATATATTTGCAGTGTAATCACAAATTTCGCGCAAGTTAACACTCATACATTTGTCTGGCCGATCTGGGTAAGAGCTAATAATAGTACTAATAATAGTAATGAAAAAAATAATAAACATTTCGTCTAGTTATATAGCGCATAATACAGCAAGGTTTGGGTATCTATGCGCATAATTTAATAGAAATCATAATTTCATTCATCATGTCGTACATTAAAATATTTAACAATCAAAAGTAACAAGTCACCAATATTACTTTGATTTCTGTAAATAATCTTTCGCGTCACAAACATGTAAGCAATAATTCTCTTCAAGATAACCCGGGATCTCATTATTTTGTTTTAATGTTGAAATCCCATCAGGTTAAGCAGGTTACACTGTGGAATACGACTCTAGGTGATGTATCCTCTAAGCACTTTGCAGCATGGTTGTCTGGCTTGCCAGACCTAACAAAACTGACACTATATGCGATGAAACTCGCTGACACATTTGCAATGCCAGCAGGGAAGGCAGCCCAAACCAAGGTATAACACACGGTCACATATGACTTTCTCAAATCTGCAAACTAATATCTGATGTATACATGAAAAATGTGATTTCCATTTTATCATTAATTCTCTTTGAAAAGTTGTATTTAAAAAAAGTTATAACAGAATCAATCAGTTCTGAACGAGTTAAGTTATCCTTTAAAATGATTTAGTATCTATGATGACATGTGAAAAAATGACAAACAGTTAATATAAATTTGTATTTTGTGATCAGAGATGTCACCGAGTGTGGTGCGAAAATTACATGATAAATTATTGTCATATGACCGAGCAATGAGCAAACATACAAATCAGTATTTCGATAACTCATCGCCATAACTTTTCACACAACTGTAATTCGCCAAGGAAGACTTTTAAATACAGTACAAATAGTTCAATCATATAGAGTACATTAACGAAATACTAATTCTAAATACTGTAAATTCGCCCATGCTTATATAGTTAATGTAAATGCAACGAGGTTCTTATCAAGTTTAAAGTGAGATCGGTGTTAGGTAACCATACCAAGTTATGTATTAATAAAAGTGAAGTTCCCATTTTGTAATATCTCCACTATAAGCAACGCTTTCGACATGTTCAACAAGTCGAATGAGAATGGGCGGAAGTTAATTTCGGCGCGTGTAAGGGAATTTGTTTTGTATTTTTTAAAATTAAGATTATGCTTATGATGAGTAATACCATATTTATCTTAATTACCATGATTGATTTTATTATATATATTGACAGTATAATCACACATTTCGCGCAAATCAACACTCATACATTTGTCTGTCCGATCTGGGTAAGAACTTATAATACTACTAATAATAGTAATAATAATAATAATAAACATTTCGTCTAGATTTATAGCGCACATTACAGCAAGATTTGGGTATCTATGCGCATATAGAAAATATATTTCATTCATCATGTCGTACATTTAGAATATCTAACAATCAAAAGTAACAAGTCATCAATATTACTAGTATTTCCGTCAATAATCTTTCCCGTCACAAACATGTAGGCAATAATTATCTTCAAGATAACCCGGGTTCTCATTATTTTGTTAATGTTGAAATCCAATCAGGTTAAGCAGGTCAGCCTGGTGAATACGTCTCTAGGTGATGTATCATCTAAGCACCTTGCAGCATGGTTGTCTGGCTTGCCAGACCTGACAGAACTGACACTAGATAAGATGAAACTCGCTGACACATTTGCAATGACAGCAGGGAAGGCAGCCCAAACCAAGGTATCACACACGGTCACATATGACTTTCTCAAATCTGCAAACTAATCTGGTGTATACATGAAAATGTGATTTCCATTTTATCATTAATTCTCTTTGAAAAGTTGTATTTAAAACAAGTTATAACAGAATCAATCAGTTCTGAACGAGTTAAGTTATCCTTTAAAATGATTTAGTATCTCTGTTGACATGTGAACAAATGACAAACAGTTAATATAAATTTGTATTCTGTGATCAGACATGTCCACCGAGTGTGGTGTGAAAATTCCATGATAAATATTATTATTGTCATATGACCGAGCAATGAGCAAACATACATTTCGATAACTCTTCGTCATAACTTTTCACACAACTGTAATTCGCCAAGGAAGACTTTCAAATACAGTACAATTAGTTCAATCATATATAGTACATTAAAGAAATACTAATTCTGAATACTGTAAATTCGCCCATGCTTCTTTAGTTAATGTGAATGCAACGAGGTTCTAATCAAGTTTTATGTGAGTTTGGCGTTAGGTAACCATACCAAGTTATGTACTAATAAAAGCAAAGTTCCCATTTTGTAATATCTCCACTATAAGCAACGCTTTCAACATGTTCAACAAGTCGAATGCGAATGGGCGGAAGCTAATTTCGGCGCATGTAAGGGAAATTTTTATTTTTATTTTTTTGTATTAAGATCATGCTTATGATGAGAAATACCATATTCATCTTAATTACCATAATTAATGTTATTATATAATTTACAGTATAATCACAAATTTCGCGCAACTTAAGGGGATCTAGTAACTTTGTTGACATGTGCAAAAAGTGATGAATGGTAGATGCAATGTATATTGTTGTTATCTCATATGTCCACAGGGTATTGTGTGAAAATTTCAAGTCAAATGGAAATTGTATGGCCAAGTAATGAGCAAAAATGCAAAGTGATATTCAGTAACTCACTGCACTCACTTTGTACACGGAAGAAAAACTCGCCCAGTTTTTCTTATCTAAATACCTCAATCATACATATCTTTGTAACGAAAGGGAAATTTGACAAACTGAAACCTGTACCATGATTTTATAGTTAATACGAATACAACAAGGTATAAGGGAACCGCTAGAATTATAATTTTATTTTGAGGATTTGGACAATGTTACTTAGTCCCTTAAAGACTCATACATTTGTCTGTCCGATCTAGGTAAGAGCTATGAGTACTAGTAATAGTAAAAATAATAAACATTTCGTCTATTTTTATACCGCATATTACAGCAAGGTTTGGGTATCTATGCGCATTATAGAAAATATATTTCATTCATCATGTCGTTCATTTAGAATATCTAACAATCAAAAGTAACAAGTCATCAATATTACTTTTATTTCCGTCAATAATCTTTCCCGTCACAAGTATGTAGGCAATTACTATCTTCAAGCTAACCCGGGTTCTCATTAATTTGTTTTAATGTTGAAATCCAATCAGGTTAAGCAGGTCAGACTGGTATATACGAATCTAGGTGATGTATCATCTAAGCACCTTGCAGCATGGTTGTCTGGCTTGCCAGACCTGACAGAACTGACACTATGTGATATGAAACTCGCTGACACATTTGCAATGACAGCAGGGAAGGCAGCCCAAACCAAGGTATCACACACGGTCACATATGACTTTCTCAAATCTGCAAACTAATATCTGATGTATACATGAAAAATGCGATTTCCATTTTATCATTAATTCTCCTTTAAAAAAGTTGTATTTAAAACAAGTTATACCGGAATCAATCAGCTCTGAACGGGTTAAGTTATCCTTTAAAATGATAAAGTATCTCTGTTGACATGTGAAAACAAGACAAACAGTTAATATAAATTTGTATTCTGTGATCAGAGAGGTCTACCAACTGTGGTGTGAAAATTCCATGATAAATTATTGTCATATGACCGAGCAATGAGCAAACATACATTTCGATAACTCTTCGTCATAACTGCATGTCGTCGATAAATGCATGTCATATGACGGAGCAATGGGCAAACATACAAATCAGTATTTTGATAGCTCATCGCCATAACTTTTCACACAACTGTAATTCGCCAAGGAAGACTTTCAAATACAGTACAAATAGTTCAATCATATAGAGTACATGTATATATTTACGAAAGACTAATTCGGAATACCGTAAATTTGACCATGCATCTACAGTTAATATGAATGCAACGTGGTATGTGAGAACGGCAGGAGTTCTTATCAGGTTTAAACTGAGATTGGTGTTAGGTAACCATACCAAGTTATGTATTAATAAAAGCGAAGTTCCTATTTTGTGATAGTGTCACTATAAGCAACACTTTCAATATGTTCAACATGCCAAATTCGAATGGGCGGTAGTTAATTTCGGCGCATGTAAGGGAAATGTGTTGTTCCGGTGGCAGAATTTAATATCATAGAATTACACATTCTATAGCAACCATGGCCTTTTCTTGAAGCTCGCTTCCTTGAGTCTGTGGCTGTTATCACATGAAAACAAAATTTCTTCATTCTTATCATCACGGAAACGAAACCTCGAAAAAATAGATGTTTCCACAATTAGAGGCGAAAATATCTGAAAAGATCACTGATAGTATTAGCAACTGGATTGGATACAACATATTAAATGTACCACAATTGTATACATCATTATCATCATAGGTATTATCATTGTATCATTACGATTATTATTAGTATTCATACTAACATTACTGTAATTCAGAGTTTGCTCACGATGAGTAATACCATATTGATCATTATTACCATTATTAATGTTATTATATATATTGACAGTGTATTCACAAATTTCGCGCAAGTTAACACTCATACATTTGTCTGTCAGATCTGGCTAAGAGCTAATAATACTACTAATAATATTAAAAATAATAATAATAAACATATCGTCTAGTTATATAGCGCATATTACAGCAAGGTTTGGGTATCTATGCGTATAATTCAATAATAATTTCATTCATCATGTCGTACATTAAAATATTTAACAATCAAAAGTAACAAGTCATCAATAATACCTGTATTTCCGTCAATAATCTTTCCCGTCACAAACATGTTGGCAATAATTCTCTTCAAGCTAACACGGGTTCTCATTATTTTGTTTTAATGTTGAAATCCAATCAGGTTAAGGAGGTCACACTGGTGAATACGACTCTAGGTGATGTATCCTCTAAGCACCTTGCAGCATGGTTGTCTGGCTTGCCAGACCTGACAGAACTGAAACTAAATGGGATGAAACTCGCTGACAGCTTCTACGTCATGGCGTCAGAGAAGGCAGCCCAAACCAAGGTATCACACACGGTCACATATGAATTTCTCAAATATGCAAAATAATATCTGATGTATACATGTAAAATGTGATTTCCATTTTATGATTAATTCTCTTTGAAAAGTTGTATTTAAAACAAGTTATACCAGAATCAATCAGTTCTGAACGGGTTAAGTTATCCTTTAAAATGATAAAGTATCTCTGTTGACATGTGAAAACAAGACAAACAGTTAATATAAATTTGTATTCTGTTATCAGAGAGTTCTACCAACTGTGGTGTGAAAATGCCATGATAAATTAATGTCATATGACCGAGCAATGGGCAAACATACAAATCAGTATTTTGATAACTCATCGCCATAACTTTTTACACACCTGTAATTCGCCAAGGAAGACTTTCAAAATACAGTACAAATAGTTCAATCATATAGAGTTCATGTATATATTAACGAAGGACTAATTCGGAATTCCGTAAATTTGACAATGCCTCTACAGTTAATATGAACGCAACGAGGTACATGTGAGAACGGCAGGAGTTCTTATCAAGTTTAAAGTGAGATTGGTGTTAGGTAACCATACCAAGTTATGTATCAATAAAAGCGAAGTTCCTATTTTGTGATAGTGTCACTATAAGCAACGCTTTCAATATGTTCAACATGCCAAATTCGAATGGGCGGTAGTTAATTTCGGCGCATGTAAGGGAAATGTGTTGTTCCGGTGGCAGAATTTAATATCATAGAATTACACATTCTATAGCAACCATGGCCTTTTCTTGAAACTCGCTTCCTTGAGTCTGTGGCTGTTATCACATGAAGACAACATTTCTTCATTCTTATCATCACGGAAACGAAACCTCGAAAAAATAGTTGTTTCCACAATTAGAGGCGAAAATATCTGAAAAGATCACTGATAGTATTAGCACCTGGATTGGATACAACATATTAAATGTACCACAATTTAATATATCATTATCATCGTAGTTGTTATCATTATATTATTACGATTTAATTAGTATTCATACTAATATTACTATAATTCAGAATATGCTCATGATGAGTAATACGGTATTGATCATAATTACCCTTATTAATGTTAATATATATATTTGCAGTGTAATCACAAATTTCGCGCAAGTTAACACTCATACATTTGTCTGGCCGATCTGGGTAAGAGCTAATAATACTACTAAAAATAGTAAAAATAATAATAACTAGATTTTGAATTCGTCACTTTTGACGAATTAAGGTTATACATATCGAATTCTTATGAAAAAAGCATTATTCCAAAAATAACTACTCAATCATATAAATAATATCACATACTCCCCCCCCCCCCCTTAATAAAAAGTAAAAAGAAGAAAAAAGAAATTACAAAAATATTGTCTTGGATTCGAACCCACGACCCTTAGATATTGCGTCACAACTTGTTCCACGAGACCAACATTAGATCTCTTAACGAAAATGGGAAATCGGGAACGATATATCAGTGATTGCACACTGCATTTGTCATTGTAACAGTGAATTATTTGACCTTTGAACCTAATTTACATGTCCTTAACGCCATTTTCATAATCCGATCTTATATGATGAAAATTGTTTCTTTCATTATAACCTACATGTGTGCTGAATGTCATGTCCACGGCGTACATGGTTATTCATGCTTGATTTATTTGACCTTTAACGGTAAATATGACAATGTAATATGCATTTTCGCGATTTGGTGTTAACTTATGAAATGATGGGCTTGCAAATCCCATTCTACATGCGAAATCTCAAATTGATAGCATAATTTCTTCAGCAGTTATAGGTCGATAACATACGTTTTGGCTAAACCTCAATTTTTATCAGATTTGGACTCTTATTTACAATCAAACAATTCATCAGGATCCAGTTAACATAACGAATTGTTGTGAAAAGATTGCGAATAGAGCAGGACATCATCTACGATATATCAAAATTTGGGAGAAAATTGATGGAGAATAAGCGAGATATGGTCAATAGTCCACTGTGATCGATTTCAACATTGATTGAAATTGATTAAAATTCGCATTTTCAACTTTAACCGTCAATACGATGACTTTATAACATTTACTCGGCATAAATGAGGTATGAATTCGTATCTACAACTCATAATCTATCCGAATATTAAAAGAAAATTGGATATTTGTGGACTTTTTAAAAAGTTATGGCCGAATAAAAAAAGGATGTTTTACCATGTTTTGCCATTTTGCGTGCGCGCGTAAATTTGACTTTGACGCGCGCGTACTCCGTTATTATGAGTCAACAATGACTCAAATTGATAGGGTGTGTTGAGGGATCTATAAGGAATGCAAAACATTTGAAAAAACGATAATTTTCCTATTCATTCGCGTTACGCGCGCAAATACGCGCGCGCCGACGCGCACGCGCGGAATGTTTTGAAACGCTTAAAATTGTCTGAAACATATAGTAAATTACTCGGGTTGGGGTTTTGAACATTTTTTTTTTTTCACTTGACGGACGCGTACGCGCGCGTCTCCGAGTGTAAGCGCACGCGCATGAGCTTAAAAGATGACGATTGAACTGATTGATATTGATGCGAAATTTGAAGTGAAATGAATGATGCATGACTGAGTTATGATGATTATTGAAATTTGACAAAATGGCGTCCTGATGACGTCACAGTGATGTGACGACATTGAAAAGTTTGACTGCACTAAGTTAGACCATGATCTATCATCATGTGAAGTTTCATGACAATTGATTCATTTGATCTTGAGATATGCGACGAACAAAATTGGGAAGAATAATAAGAAGAAGAAGAGGATGAAAAATCTTGACGAAATCAATAGGTTATACATATGTATATGTATAACCTAATAAACATATCGTCTAGTTATATAGCGCATATTACAGCAAGGTTTGGGTATCTATGTGTATAATTCAATAATAATTTCATTCATCATGTCGTACATTAAAATATTTAACAATCAAAAGTAACAAGTCATCAATATTACCTGTATTTCCGTCAATAATCTTTCCCGTCACAAACATGTTGGCAATAATTCTCTTCAAGCTAACCCGGGTTCTCATTATTTTGTTTTAATGTTGAAATCCCATCAGGTTAAACAGGTCAGACTGGAGGCTATGATGTATCATCTAGGTGATGTATCATTTAAGCACCTTGCAGCATGGTTGTCTGGCTTGCCAGACCTGACAGAACTGACACTAGAGAGGGTGGAACTCGCTGACAGCTTCTACGTCATGGCGTCAGAGAAGGCAGCCCAAACCAAGGTATCACACACGGTCACATGTGAATTTCTCAAATATGCAAACTAATATTTGATGTATACATGAAAAATGTGATTTCCATTTTATCATTAATTCTCTTTGAAAAGTTGTATTTAAAACAAGTTAATAACTTGTTTTAAAATATACCAGAATCAATCAGTTCTGAACGGGTTAAGATATCCTTTAATGTGATTTAGTATCTATGTTGACATGTGAAAAAATGACAAACAGTTAATATAAATTTGTATTCTGTGATCAGAGATGTCACCGAGTGTGGTGCGAAAATTCCATGCTAAATTATTGTCATATTACCGAGCAATGGGCAAACATACAGACCTGACAGAACTGACAGTAAAGGAGAAGAAACTCGCTGACACATTTACAATGACAGCAGGGAAGGCAGCCCAAACCGAGGTATCACATGCGGCTACATATGACTTTCTCATATCTGCAATCTAATATCTGATGTATACATGAACAATGCGATTTCCATTTTATCATTAATTCTCTTTGAAAAGTTGTATTTAATACAAGCCAAATTCGAATGGGCGGAAGTTAACTTCGGCGCTAGTAAGGGAAATGTGTTGTTCCCGTGGCAGAATTGAATATCATAGAATTACACATTCCATAGCAACCATGGCCTTTTCTTGAAGCTCGCTTCCTTGAGTCTGTGGCTTTTATTACAGGAAAACTTACAATTTTCTTCATTCTGATCATCACATAAACGAAACCTCGAAAAAACAGTTGTTTCCAGAAGTAGAGGCGAAAATATCTGAAGAAATCACTGATAGTATTACCAATTGGATTGGATACAACATATTAAATGTACCACAATTTTATATATCGTTATCATCATAGTTATAATCATTGTATCATTACGATTATTATTAGTATTAAATCATACTAATATTACTAAATGAGGGTTGCTTTTCATATAGGGTATACTAAAAGAAAATGTTGCGGGGAGGGCGGGCCGAGTGGTGTAGCGTGGTCTGACTGATCATTTGTACAGAAATGTTTGGGCCAATTATTCGGGATGGGGCACGTGCTAACCGCCCCCCTCCCCCCCCCCCCCCCCCCCCCCCAGGTAACTACGCAACCGCCATGGGCGTGAACATTATCCAGTATTTCCCTCTTTTATGAATAGTTTGTTTCGTTATTTTATGTTCTCCTGTTCGCTATTATTTTATCTTTCTTCTCATTTTCATGTCGTTAATTTGCCTTATCCCCCCCCCCCCCGTGTTTAACCTGCCTATAAATTAACATTTTCTTATTTTACGAAGAGCGACCGTCATTTCGTATTATGAATAGCGACCCTCTCCTTATATAACAAATAGCGACCCTCATTTTATATCATGAATAGAGACTCTTTTCTTCGATTATGAATACCGGTCATTAGGAATAATGATCCTTATGAATAATGACCCCTTTTTCAAATCCTTGATAGCGGAAAAAATAGAGGACTTTATGAATAGCGGTCCTTATGAATAGCAAGCGGAATACGTTAAGACATGCATGTTTGTGACGGGCTTATCGCATTCATGATATAGAAATACAGAAATGGTGCTAGTAATTTAAAATCCTGGAATACATCGTAAAAGGCAAATCCCAACGCTTTCTTCCCTTTATATAAACATAAATGTATTTCAGTGGGATATAGTATTGCTTGTACTCTTATCGCAGATTCAGAAGTTGACATTAGAGATGGACGAGATGTACGAGATGTACGAGATGGATCTGGTATCTTCAAGACATCTCGCATCCTGGATCTGCAAGATGCCACACCTGAGAGAACTGCATATGAATGATATTCGTGTACATACAACGTTCTTAAAGACAGCAAACAAGATAGCGTCATCATCACATGTAAGTCACTATTACAATGTATGTCACTAGAAATTTAATTTGTGTGGCAATACAACGTACAGAAATAAAAGATCAACAAAGATTAAAAGTGCTATCAGTGCATGCAATTTTCACTTTGTCGGTAGTTTCAAATTACTTTTGTTCTCTGACATGTGCGATCTTATCCCTCATCATTATCCCTCAACATGTACGATATTATACATTATACATTCTTCAAATATTTTAAACATAGGAACATTGACCAGAATGAACGAAGAAAATAGGGTTTTCCCGATATTCGAACTCGAGACCTCCGGATTTCTAGAATGTCATAAAAATTATATTTTAATGTAAATGAGCAAAGAAAATAGGCCTCGCAGGGAATCGAACCCGAGAGCTCCGGATATCTAGACCGGTGCTCAACCATCGAGCCACAGAGACCCTTGAATGGATAATAGCATGTCTCGGGTTCGATTCCCGGCGAAGCCTATTTCATTGGCTCGTGTTCATTCATTATACACATTTCTAGTCAGTTTCCTTGAATTAAAACTGTATTTGCACAGATCATAATCAATTTAGGCAATAATCTGAAGAAAAAATTGTACTAGCAGTGGTCAATTTTGAAAATAATTAGTTTTTATGTATATTTCGTACAGTCAGCCGGGTGAGTTTCGTTATTTGGCGATCTATTTCAATTAATTCAATTTAAAGCACAACAAATATATATCAGCATTGTCAAAATTGCCTTGCGCACATAAGATAGCTGGTACATATGTGACCTTACACCACAAAACGACCAATAAGTCTGGAAAACTGACTGTGCTGATTTTCATATAACATTAACATAGAAGTCATCACCTTTAATATGGTATATAATTTGTCATATTATTGTCTAAGCAAACCCTTTCAAAATGAACCCCAAAGATTTGGAATATGGCTGAAGCATTTTTTTAATAAGTGAGAAACGGGCCGTTTAAAAGATCAGTGTCCATTCAAACGCTGTAATTAGATCACATTTATTAGATGAAAACTAATATTTAAACATGATTTCCGGCGCTTATTCAGGAAATACCAAAATGCTAAATCTCATATTTTAAACAAAATTTGACTATTTTAGCTAATAAAAGAGAAACTACCACAGAGACATAACGGTCGTTTTGTGGTGTAAGGTCACATATTGACTAGTCACAAACAATAGTAAATCATGTAATTTTACATTACTCATTCAAAGTCAATCATATTAGTTCACGTGTGGCGGTATCATAACATATTTCGGATCATTCGAAATGGTATGAATTCATGTCTTACATGGACAATTACAATTTATCTGAAATTCTTATCTCTAATAATTGTTATGACAAGTCGGAGTACCCTTTTTATTTGTCACTCTTTGTTAGTACAAGTAGTTCATCATTTATGTATAACTAATTGTTATGGCCTAAACCTTAACCGGTGCATGGATTTTATCAGTAAATATATCACGATGAACATTACAAATGTTTATTAAATGAGAAAAGTGATCTTTAAGATTTGTTTAAGTGATCCATTACCTTTGTCAAATTTAGAAATATAAAATGCAGCTAACGGAACACCTACATATTATGTGAATATGACACTTTATTGTCCCAAATGCTTGATCCTTATTTTATGGCATTTAATGCATCGTGTATAAGGTATTAAAGGGACTTAGTAACATTGTCCAAATCCTCAAAATCCAATTGGAATTCTAGAGGTTCCCTCAAACCTATTTGTATACGTATTAACAATAAAATCATTGGACTGTTTCGGTTTTTCAAATTTCCCTTTCGTTAAAAAGATATTTACGATTGAAGTGTTCAGATGTTAAATTATCCAATGGACCGCGAAAACAGTGTACAAAGTGACTGCAATGTGTTAGTGAATATCAATTGCATTTTTGCTCATAACTCGGTCATAATGTCCATTTAACTTGAAATTTTCACACAGCACCCAGTGGACATATCAGATAACAACAATATACATTATATTAACCAGTCATCACTTTTTTCACATGTCAACAAAGTTACTAGATCCCTTTAACTTGACTTCTGCTTTACAATCGCTTGCCATGTCTACTTGTCTTATGTGGGTCTTGTTGCTTTGTAGAGTCAAGATGTCTTGACGTAGTTTAATTGTGTTTTATTTGTTCCTTTATATATTAACTTTTTGATATAAACGTGACATTATATATGTCGTTTTCTCTTCATTTTCAGGGTTGTTTGCCTCAAATCTCCAAAGGTGACTTTAAGTTCAACGGTGTCTCGTGCACACAGATAAAAGATTTCCTGGAAGAAGTGAAGATATCATGCATAGATACATGGATGAGGTATGTTTGATCTGGGCGCTCGCCCTAAGTTCATACTGTACATCGCAGAGTGCTCACCCATGGGTGGTGAATATAACAATGTCACCCCGAGCAGAATAACTAGGCGATATACATGTATATCTCATAGGCAAGCGTTCTTAAATTGTTATTACTTTAAAACCACCATCGTGTCATTAATATTTAAATAGTTTCATGTCGCGAAAAGCAAGGCTAGTTACTACATGTTCAACGCGTAAAATCCTGACATTTAAAGGGGTACGCGTCGGATATACAATCCATGGTGGTACAAATATCAGAAGAAATACTGTCAGAGGTATTGTAAGTGGACAAAATGTCAGAGGAAAAATGTCAGAGGACAACAAAAACTCAGCGGTAAAAATACCAGAAGTGAACAAACATCCACAGCACTGTTGACATATTTCGAAACCCCATAATACGTTTACCTCCTAACTGTTGATTATACAACAAAATAAGAGTTAACCATCATAAGTGGTACAGATAACAGAGGAAACAGTCAGAGGAAAAGTGTAAGTGCAAAGTATTTTAGAGGTAAATATGTAAGTGGACAAACTGTTAGAGGTAAAAATGCCAGAGGTGAACACAACTCAATAGAACATTCACACACAGCACTATTTCAAAACACATATGCCCTCCCCCCCCCCATAAAACATTTACCTCGTAATTGTTGAGTATAAAACAGACTAAGAGTTAAATATTGTGTATCTGCTCTATTCAAAGTGTCATGTTCATAATTGAAATGTTTGCATTGCCTTAAAGGCTTTATGATATATCATTATATTAAATCCTCTAATATTTTTTCATAAACTAAAAATGTTGAAGTATGGCATTTTCTAGCCCTGGTAAACTACCAAATAGCTTCCATATAGATGTATGCGACCTTTCGAGCTTGAATGGCTCTTTTTACTTAGTAATTTGTAACTGTTGTATTCCTTTCGAGCATGGTGGAGTTAAAACTATTAGTTTCTAATGTAATGGTGCAGGTTTTGGTTACTAAAATTAAGTTTGATCAAAACTATATTCTCTTTACCAAAACTAAACTTCCCTCTAAAAATATGAATATCCTATTCACCTGCGACAATTCTAATTGACAATTTTTGTCAAGTCCAGTTCTGCCTATAATAATGATGCATCCTGGTACTAGTATTAGTAATAAATTTCCAAGATAATAATTATGATTTGTTTGTAATGTAATACCTATCTCTTTATTTTTAGCATTGAATAACTATGAGTGTTTGGTAATTGCTATCCACGATTACTTTATATAAAGGTGAATAAACCGTTTAGGAACTCACTGTATTAATTGTAACGAATAAACAATGAATACGGAATATTTTCAATTGAACGTGTCTGACGAACATGGTTAAGTGGTTTTTAAAACAAATTTGGCACTCAGAGGGATCCCTATCAATGCGTCATGGGGCAGGATTTTCAAATTTGTAATGTTATTAAAGCCGTGTCAAAGCAGCATTCAAATTCGTAAATAGTCGTTCAAAATCACGTCTGAGCAAGTGAATTTGCACAAAGAGCATACCGTTTCATCAATGGTCATTTAAACTGTCGCGTAGTTCACGTTGGCGCTACTGCACATTCGCGAATTCGAGTGCCCATAAATGAACACGAAACCGTATGCGTATGCATGAATTCGTTTGCACTTAAATGGAATTTGAAAGACCGATACCAACGATTACGCGGCAATGCGTGAATTTGAATGAGCCTTAATGAATTCGATTGAAAAAAGTGTCAAATTTAGCGGGAAACCCTATATTAGCATTATTTTAATTAATGTCATTGATCATGTCCAGCATGGTTTGACAAATTTCTTTATAATGTGTGCTGACTCAACCATGGAATAATCTTATATGCACACATTTTTTATTTAATACCATATACATTTTTTGGCGTGACGAAAAGTTGAAACATTTATTGGTTATGAAACTATGGGCAGTTGTTCAGGGAGTAGCTATTTTCGGGGGTCGATTTATTTAAAGATGTAGTCATTTAAGTTACTACGCAGTATAGTGTGCTTAACCCCTCTTTCTTTCATTTCAATTTCTAACAGCGTATAGAGACATATGCGCGTTATAATGTATTGTTTTTTAATTATTATATATACATATCTCTTGGTCATTTGTTTCCCAACTGACGAAGATCATGCCAGGATTGAAAGCTAGGGTTTATACGACTCTCGTATTGTCACATTGGCGATATTTAGTAGATATTGCAGTTTTCTGCAGTATTTATTTTTGTCTTGATATATCTCTTGATAGATTTACGTCCATAGTAATGGAAGAACGGTATTCTAAACAGGGATACGGCCCATTGTATACCATGTAATTTTATTTGTAAAGTCATAAAGAATACATGCCAAGTCATTGCAAGGGCACTCTAAAGAAAAACAAAATATTTGAAATTACTTCAGTAACAAAATAGCTCTGATATGCAACAGGTAACGTATTAGATATTCAACATGTTTAAAAGATGATCGGATTGTTTGACTTTGACTAATTTGTATTGCTCGTATCGCTACTCTGGAACCTTAATGTATATTCACAGTTTCTTTTTAATTTTCGATTACCCTTGAACTAATGACAGTCCAGAATCCAGTGACTCACAACCATCCAGCCACACCCAACAATCGATGGTCAAGCCACCCAGCAACAATCAACCAGACTCAAAACCATCCAGCCACGCCCAACAATCGATCGTGACCGGGCCACCCAGCAACACCCAACCAGACTCACAACCATCCAGCCACGCCCAACAATCGATCGTGACTGAGCCACCCAGCAACATCCAACCAGATTCACAACCATCCAGCCACGCCCAACAATCAATCGTGACCGAGCCACCCAGCAACATCCAACCAGACTCACAACCATCCAGCCACACCCAACAATCGATCGTGACCGAGCCACCCAGCAACACCCAACCAGACTCACAACCATCCAGCTACACCGAGCAATCGATCATGCCCGAACCACCCAGGAACATCCAACCAGACTCACAACCATCCAGCCACACCAAACAATCGATCATGACCAAGCCACCCAGCAACATCCAACCAGGCTCACAACCATCCAGCTATACCGAGCAATCGATCGTGACCGAGCCACCCAGCAACATCCAACCAGACTCACAAGCATCCAGCCAGTCTCAAAGACAAATCAGAGCAATGAACCCGAGAATTCCCGTTTTACGCAATAGACGACAACGATTTAGTGACTCAGAACCACCTACCCACGCACTCGCCAAACCATCGCTCGTTAATGTGCCATGCAGCAACATCCAACCATCCGGCCTCACCATTCAACCCAGCCAGACTCCCCTTCTAGTACTAATTATACTTATACTTATACTACTAATAGTGCTGTTACTTGTATTAATGTAGCTACTAATAACATTGCATGATTAGTAGTACTCTTACTTATTCAATGAATTATCGACCAATCAGAGCAATCCACTCAATGATTCCAATTGTACACAGCCAAACAAACTCTCAACCAGCCAGCAACACTCAACAATTAATCAGGACCGAGCCATCCAGCAATATACAACAATCAAATACTCAAAGACTCAAATACTCAAAGACCAATTAGAGCAATAAACCCGAGATTGTCCATGTTACTCAATAGAGGACACCGATCGAGTGACTCACAATCACCCAGCCACGCAAACACCCAACCATTGTCATGACCGAGCCACTCATCAACATCAAATCAGACTCACAACCATCAAGCCATATCCAACAATTTATCATGATCAGGTCACCCAGCAACAGCCAATTCTCGTGCCTCTTCCATCAACTCAGCCAGTCCCAACGACCAATCTCAGCAATACACTCAATAATTTCCATTGCACGCAGTATAAGACAACGATCCAGTGACACCTAACCGTCCATCCAAATCAAACAATCTAGACACGACATTCAACCCATCCATATCCAACCGCATAACCATAATGCATCCATTTAGCCACCCTCAGCCATCAAGCTGCATCAAACTATTCAGCCATCATCAACCACCCAACCATATGCAACCCAACCGGGTCACAAGACTCAAAGCTTCTAAACCTTGCGAGCATGAAGAGTATGTACCACAAGAAGGGCAAGGTTATATGGTAATATCTAAAGATTTAGCAAAAGCGATAACGTAACATACCTCATCATACAATGTGTGTGAATTATCACCGATATGATTGTGTAAAGATGTCAATCATGTCTAATCCTGTCTTTTGTGTGGGGGTCGCAGCATTATTGTACGAAAGTCGAATATATTGCAGGCTTTTGTGCACAGTTGTCTGTTTTGTCATAGCAATCGTGTTAGCCTTATCACCAACCATTCATAACTAAAAGTGCTTAGGATTGTTTCAGGAATATGTATGTACAAAATATGTTTGTGAAATTTCTATGTAATCATCGATCATTAAAACAAGGTTAATTTTAGGAATTGAAAAAATGGATGTCCTACTTACAGGAATCATGCGACAATTTCAATTGGTAATTCCGGCTAATGTCCATTTCAGTCTATGGCAATGATGCTTTAGAGTATAAATGCCCATGCTATTTTATATGTGACATAGAATAATTTCGATTGTTTTGTGATGTAAAGAATAACTCACTCCATCATCTCCATTGTATAATAAGTTTGATTATTTGGTGATGAATACGATTTTCATCATATAACCTCAAGTATTTTGTTGATAGTTTTGTCGAACTCACGATACAAGTATGTTTGTTTCCTGATGGTAATGTCTAACTCTATATCAAAATCATAAAATACTTAATTAGTCGTGTAGACGGTCCATTGGGTCGTGTACAAGACCTGGAAAAGTTCTTTAGTCTAATGTTTTTTTATTGATACATATTCTAGAAATGTTAAGGAAAATTGTCAGCTTTGTTGCCACCTTGGCAACATTGGGCAACTTTTTTTTATAAGCATTTAAAAGTTAATTAGCGAATTTGCATATTTGTGAAATAAGGTCAGGGGTCATTGTCTATCTAGGAATAGTACAATATTGATAGAAACAAGTTTTCTAATATATTTTGGGGCAAGGATTCCATTTCCGGTGCTCGTTTGTAAGTGCCATATGGGAAACACCTTGAAATCCAAGATGGCTTCCCCTTATTTGCATATTTAATGAATATTATTTATTTTCAGTGGCTACAGCCGTTAATAAGTAATAATTCCAGATTATTATTTGTCAGTTATGTTCTAAGTATGTATTTAAGATATCAAAGATTAGTTGCCATCATGGCAACCTCTAGGAATGTATATTATTTGCATAATTAGGTATTTTACCTAATTTGCATATTCTCCCAAATTGAGTAAATTGGGACCCCGGAAAGTAAACATGACAAGTGATACCACTTTTCCAAGGTTTTGGGGGGCAACAGATCCATTTTTTATACTTATTTCCCTGTATCACCATGGCAACTGTTATATAAGTACATTGAGTCTACTGCCTAAAGTAACAATAGGCACTGAACAATAGACAGCTGTGTTCAACTACTGTGGAATGCAGTTATCCTATATGGGCCAACAGAGGACAGCAGAGCACTCTATTCAATAGGCATGCTACAATACAATGTGCTTTGCATGTACAGCATTGGACCTCACTTCACTACCAGCTACCAAGCAGTGCACACCTCCCAGATGTACTACTCCCAAGGTAATTAAAGCACATGGTCTCAATATATAACAGTGGCGACGAGGTAACTGGATTTCACGATGAATTTTGGCAGGATTGAAGAGTTCAGCTCTGCTACAGAGGATTTTGCCACCTATATTGAAAGGTTTGAGCAGTTTCTAGCAGCAAATGATGTGCCAGATGGGAAGAAAGTTCCTGTATTTTTGAGTGTCATTGGAGCAAAGACTTACTCACTTCTGAAAATTTTAGTCAGCCCGGAGCAGCCATCAAGCTAGGCTTATACGCATTTGGTTTCTACATTGACCAATCATCTCTTTCCACAGCCATTGGTCATAGCAGAGAGATATAGATTTCATCAACGGAACCAGCTAGCGCCTGAATCCATATCTGACTATGCAGCCGAGTTGAGGAGACTTTCAAACACATGTAAGTTTGGTGCATTTCTTTCTGAGGCGCTGAGAGATAAGTTTGTGTGTGGTCTGCAGAGCAGAGTCGTTCAGAAGAGGCTCTTGAGTGAAGCGGACCTAACATTTGATAGGGCATTTGACTGTGCAATCGCAATGGAGTTAGCGGACAAGGATACCCGTGTAATGGAAATGAAGGGAGAAGCTGCGTTCAGAGGTGGTGAAGTCAATCAAGTTAGTGCTAGCAGTACCGGATACAGTTCTCGGACGCCCAAGCAGCACTCACGCTCACAGAGGAAACCACACTTCTCAAATTCAAAGCAGAGGAAGGTCTGTTATCGGTGTGGAAAAGGAGACCATGACCCGTCAACCTTAAGTACAAGACGTACAAATGCAATAACTGTGGGAAAGTTGGCCATTTGGCAGCTGTATGCAGAAGCAAGTCAACCAAATTTGTTGCATCTGAATCGCTGAAGACAGATAGGAATGATGTGCAAACTCTTGGACTGTTCACTGTTTCGCAGAAATCAAGTGAGGATGCATTGAGAGTGATTGTTGAGATTGATGACAAGCCGGTATACATGGAACTTGATACTGGTGCTTCAATGAGCGTCATCCCGGCAGACATGTATCGTGAGAAATTGAAGCACATTCCTTTGGACAAGCCCACATACACATTCAGAACATATTCTGGAGCTACATTGCCTCTTCTGGGTCAAGCACAAGTTCAAGTGCGTTACGGTGATCAAGTCATCACTGATGTCATGGTGGTTGCTGACACCAAGGGCCAACCAGCTATCCTTGGAAGGAACTGGATGAAGAGAATTAAGCTGGATTGGACCGCGATTTTTGCGGTTCAAGGTTCAAGGTCTAAGGAAACCGGCTCATCGAAGGAGAGCAAGCTAGATGGGTTATCTGAGATCAAGAGCAGGCATCAAGCAGTCTTCGAGCCAGGACTTGGTACGATGACCAATCACAGAGCTAAGATTAGAGTCCAAGATGATGCTCATCCTCGCTTCAATAAAGCTCGACCAGTGCCTTACGCAATGAAAGAAAAGGTGGAGGAACAACTGGATAAACTCATGGAACAAGGAATCATTATTCCAGTATCACATAGCGAGTGGGCTGCGCCGATTGTAGTTGTACCCAGGTCGGATAACTCAGTGCGAATCTGTGGTGACTACAAGACGACGATCAATCCTGTGCTGGATGTGGACAAGTATCCGTTACCCAACCCGCAGGATTTGTTCTCGACGTTAGCAGGTGGTTGCTATTTCACCAAGCTCGACTTATCGCAGGCCTATCAACAGATGATCATGGATGAGGATTCTCGCAAGTATCTCACCGTCAATACACACCGTGGCCTGTATCAGTATACAAGACTTCCGTTCGGTGTGGCTAGTGCTCCAGCTATCTTTCAAGCAGCGATGGAGCAAGTTCTGCAGGGACTCGATGGAGTTGTTTGTTTTCTTGATGACATACTCATTTCAGGAAAAACAGAATCGGAGCATCTAGCAAGATTGGATGCAGTACTCCAACGCCTTGAGCAGAATGGTCTTCGACTGAAGCTGACCAAGTGTGAGTTCATGGAACCCAGAGTCAAGTACCTTGGATACATAGTAGATTCTGAGGGATTACATCCTACGCCGGAGAAGGTTCAAGCCGTGAAAGATGCACCCAAGCCAAAGAATGTGCAAGAGCTTCGTTCCTTCCTTGGCATGTTGCAGTACTACGCAAGGTTTCTACCCAACCTGTCATCTGTAATCCATCCACTCAATGCATTACTGTCAAGCTACACACCATGGAAATGGACACATGAATGTAACGAGGCATTCAAGGCAGCAAAGGACCAGTTAGTATCAGCTCAAGTTCTTGCTCATTACGATGCTAATCTACCCCTGTGCCTCGCATGTGATGCTTCACCATATGGAGTTGGAGCTGTTCTCTCGCACATAATGCCTGATGGAGAAGAACGACCAGAAGCGTTCGCATCACGAACATTGACAAAGAGCGAGCAGAACTACGCACAGCTGGAAAAAGAAGCACTTTCGCTGATCTTTGGAGTGAAAAAGTTTCACCCTTACATCTATGGACGGCAGTTCACACTTCTGACTGATCATAAGCCACTAGTAAGGATACTAGGGCCGAAGACTGGTGTTCCAACAATAGCAGCAGCGAGATTGCAGCGCTGGGCACTGATATTGTCAGCTTACAGCTACGACATCGTGTACAAAGGCAGCTCTCATCACATGAATTCAGATTGTCTATCAAGACTTCCGATTCACACTGATCATGCTGGAGATGAGGAAAGCATCTACCACTACACTCATGTTGGTGAATTGCCTGTGACATCACAAGAGATTGCAGCGGCTACAGGAAAAGACCCAGTGCTATCGCGAGTATTGGAGTTCACCCAGAGGGGGTGGCCGAATACGGTGGATGATGATCGTCTTAAGCCATTTTTCAGCCACCATCACGAGCTCTCGGTTGAGCAGGATGTCTCGATATGGGGACTACGAGTCATCATCCCAGGTTGTCTGCAAACCCAGATTCTGACAGAGTTACATGATGGACACATCGGGATGAGCCGTATGAAGAGTCTGGCTAGGAGTTACTTCTGGTGGCCACGCCTAGACCAGGACATTGAGTCGTTAGTGCGGAGCTGTAATGCATGTCTTCACACAAGGAATCAACCAGCGACAACACCCCTTCATTCGTAGAAATGGCCGTCAAGAGTATGGGAGAGAGTACATGCAGATTTTGCGGAGCTAGATGGCCAGTCTTTCTTCATACTTGTGGATGTGTACTCAAAGTGGATGGAAGTTTTTCCAATGAAATCTACGACAACCAGTGCCATGATTGACGTGTTGCGTCATATTTTCGCGATCCATGGCCTACCTGAACATTTCGTATCAGACAATGGACCGCAGTTCATTTCGGCTGAGTGTGCGGAATTCATGAAACAGAACGGAGTCAATCACATAAGGACTCCACCCTATCATCCTTCTTCGAATGGAGCAGCGGAACGTTGCGTACAAACAGTGAAGCAGTATTTGAAGTCGTACAAGCAGAGTAGTATGACGATTCAGCACAAGATTGCAAATTTTCTTTTTGTGTATCGCAACACTCCACATTCTCTGACTGGACGCACCCCAGCAGAGTTGCTTTTGAAGAGACAGCCACGGACCAGGATGAGTCTCATCAGGCCTTCTCTAGCAGAAACTGTAGAAAAGAAGCAGCAAGCAGCTAAAAAGGCACATGATGGCAAGCGTTCCAAAATACGCCAGTTCTCACCTGGACAACAAGTTCTCATTCGATCATTCAGAGGGAAGGACAAATGGGAAAATGGGATGATCCTGCAAGTACTGGGACCAGTGGGATATATTGTGCAGATTGGGGACAGGCAGAAACATGTTCATTTGGATCATATCATTGATGGAACGTCTCATCAGTCTGATCGATCTACCCTGACGGACGAGGATTTTCCGGTTTCATTCCAGCCCCCGCAACTTGATGCACCTGATCAACCCGATGCTGATGTCCAGCTGGAGGGGGAGGAAAGAGTTGAACTCGCGCCTACACCAGAGATGCGTCGGTTCCCTCTTCGTCATCGACACCCTCCGGACAGGTTGACTTATGAATAACTTCAACGAGAAGGATGCATGCATTTATTTTGTTAATGGAGAACTTTAAGAAAAGAAAAAGTACCAGAATGCATGCTTATCATTTGCTAAACTCCAAAAAGGAATGGACTATATGAATCTCCAAGTAGGAGCCGCTTTGATTTGTTCTCCAGGACGGAGTGAATATAATTGAACGTTTGAGATTTGTTGACGCGGCTACAAGAAGGATTGATCGCGCAAATGTTTGATTTGATCATTTTAGATCATGGACACTCGTCTTAAAAGAAGGGAAGGAGTGTTATATAAGTACATTGAGTCTACTGCCTAAAGTAACAATAGGCACTGAACAATAGACAGCTGTGTTCAACTACGGTGGAATGCAGTTATCCTATATGGGCCAACAGAGGACAGCAGAGCACTCTATTCAATAGGCATGCTACAATACAATGTGCTTTGCATGTACAGCATTGGACCTCACTTCACTACCAGCTACCAAGCAGTGCACACCTCCCACATGTACTACTCCCAAGGTAATTAAAGCACATGGTCTCAATATATAACAGCAACCATCTCAAATCCAAGATGGCTGCTCCCCAAATTACACATGTTATGATACACGACTATATTTCTCGGTTATATTAGATCAATAATATAATGTTTGGACTTTTAATTATTGGAAATGGGAACTAGAATACTTGAATCACAATGTAGTTGTTTGCTTACAGTAAAAAATGCATACTTTTATAAAATAAATGCCATTAAAGTGGCAAATAGCATTATTTGCTTTAAAATGACAAAGGCGGCCATCTTGGATTTATGTGGGTTGCCAAGGTGATACGTCAAATTAATGGATTGTTTGCCCCCTAAAACCTTGGAAAAGTGATATTATTTGTCATTTTTACTTTCCGGGTTCCCAATATACTCGATTTTGGGGAATATGCAAATGAGGTAAAATTACCTAATTATGCTAACTGTATACATTGCTAGAGTTTGCCGAGGTGGCAACCAAGCTTAACTATCTTTATCACACATGTAGAACTTGATTGAGGAAAATAATATGTAATTATGGCTAATTAGAAGCTGTAGCCACTGAAAATCAATAATATTCATAAATATGCAAATTAGGGGCAGCCATCTTGCATTTCAGGGTGTTGCCCATATGGCACTTACAAACGAGCAGTGGAAATGGAATCCTTGCCCCCAAATACCTTAGAATGTTTTGTTGTTATCAATATTGTAATATTCCTAGATAGAAAATGACCCCTGACCTTATTTCACAAATATGCAAATTAGCTAATTAACTTTATAATGCTTATAAAAAAAGTTGCCCAATGTTACCAAGGTGGCAACAAAGCTAAAATTTCTTCTTAACCTTTCTAGAATATGAATCAATAAAAAAAACGTTGGACTAAAGAACGTGTCCAGGTCCAGAAAAATCTACACGACTAAATGGTTGTTGATGATGTATGCCAAAATAGCTATTAGTCCAGTAGTCATCTCTTGGGCCTAGACATTTTCATAAGTACAATGTTTTTTTTGCTATTCATGTTCTAAATGGTTTATAGAGAAAATTCAGCTTTGTTGCCACCCCGGCAACATTGAGCAATTTTTTTTATAAGCATATAAAGATAATGAGCTAATTTGCATATTTCTGAACTAAGGTAAGTGGTCATTTGCTATCTAGGAATAGTGCAAAGATAATGAAAACTAGTATTTAAAGGTGTTTTGGGGTAATGAATTCATTTCCGGTGCCCGTTTGTATTTGCCATATGGGCAACACCCTGAAATCCAAGATGGCTGCCCCTAATTTGCATATTTATGAATACATGTATTATTGGTTTTTGGTAGTTTAATCCATTCATGAGCAAAAAGTACAGGATTTTATGCTTCAATCATGTTCAACATATGTATTAAAGATATTTAAGCTGTGTTGCCACCTTGGCAACAATCAGCAATGCATAAATTAGCATAATTAGGTTTTTCACCTAATTTGCATATTCCCATAAATCAAGTAAAATCGTATATATTGTGAAGCCGAAAACTAGAAATTACGAGTAATACCTCTTTTCCAAGGTTTTTGGGGGCATCAAATCCATTTCTTATATCTAAATCAACACAAAACCATGGCAACCCACATAAATCCAAGTTGGCCGCCTTCGGCTTTTGTAAGGAGAGAATGTTATTAGTCTGTTTGATCGCATTTATTTCATAAATGTATTATTTTTTACTGTTAAAACCAAACTGAATTGTGAGTCCAGTATTCTAGTTGCTTATTCCAATGATTGAAATAAAAAATAAAAAAAAGATCATCCCGAGCTTTTATAACCAAAAGAAGGAATATATGTATCCTAGCTCAACTAATTTTGGGATCGGCCATCTTGGGTTTATATGGGTTGCCATCGAGATATGTCGAATTAAGTATCATAAATGGATTTGTTGCCCCGCAAAACCTTGGAAAAGTGGTATTACTCGTAATTTTTAGTTTTCGGGTTTACAATATATACGATTTTACTTGATTTATGGGAATATGCAAATTAGGTGAAAAACCTAATTATGCTAATTATATGCATTGCTGATTGTTGCTAAGGTGGCAACAAAGCTGAAATATCTTTAATACATATGTAGAACATGATTGAAAAATAATATCCTGTACTTTTTGTTTATTAATGGCCTCAGCCACCAAAAACCAATCATATTCATAAATATGCAAATTAGGGGCAGCCATATTGGATTTCAGGGTGTTGCCCATATGGCACGCGCAAATAAGCATCGGAAATGGATTCCTTACCATGCTTACCCCAACACACCTTTAAATAATATTTTTCGTTATGTGTGCTCTATTCCTAGATAGCAAATGACCTCTGACCTTATTTCAGAAATATGCAAATTAGCTCATTATCGTTATAATGCTTATATAAGAAATTGCGCAATGTTGCCGAGGTGGCAACAAAGCTGAATTTTCTCTATAAACCATTTAGAACATGAATAGCAAACAAAATATTATACTTATGAATGTCTCCAGGTCTAATACACGACATATATAACCGTCTTCTGGACTATATGCCAAGAAAATGGGTGTATATGACACTTGCCATCGCCATCGTAAGTATGTGGACATGAATCTCTGTAATTCTCAAATACTGTACATCCATGTTTCTACCTTAACCCTCTGGGTGTTACAGTTGACTCTAGTCACAATACTCATAGAGACATATATGATTTTCAAACAATATATAGGTTGGAATGCATTGTGTAGACACTCGGACTTCATACCGAGATGATCGTCGTTTGTATTCATAAATGCGTGATAGATGAATGTAGGGATTATTCATGCAAACGCGTTTAATTAATTTGGTCATGTAGATTCTTGAAATCACATTAATCTGGCACTCCGATGGATCAATGCCTTATATATGGTATCATTTTTAACCATGGTTTTGACAACTTCCAAATGTTATTTCAGGACAAACTGAATGAACTATTATAGATTAATTATCAATAATTTCAATTTCATTATTTAGTAAATTAGTAGTTGTAACGGTTACATTATTGTATTGATGACAGATGAACTTGTGGCGCTACATGAAACCGCAGGCATAGTAACTTATGTATTAAATGGAAACAATGTTGTGAATGCAAGCAGAATAAACTTATTCTATAATTGATAGCTAATGTACCTTATTATTAATCGTCATCATGTATGTCATTCACAATGTTCAGCATGATCTGAGTGCAAGTCGTGTGGTATTAATATTGAGTCGCACTCACACAATGTAATTTGTTTTCATTCTATTGAAATATCTTTGGAATATGAATAGAACGGTTGTGGTACAAACCTTTGTCACTGCAGTTATATGATACAATGTTTTTATTTTGTACATTTCAAATCATTTCTGAATTGTTCCATATGCCTATGTCCAAGCCAGTGAAGTCACGATTTCAATGTTAATTAGAACAATATCACGAAAGTTTGATGATGATTCTGTCATGTTCTTCATATTAAGATGAATTGGAGTACTGTATACTTGATAATGTTATGAATATAATTTGTTGGACATGTTGTATTGATTCATATTAAATTACACCCATTCATCAATGACATTTCTTCAATTTGATAATATTGTTCATAGCACAATTGCCGGATCTCATAACCTTGTTATTTCAACTCTTATTCGGTATTTTGTAATATGACAATTTGCCACTAAGGTTAGCTGACATATTGGTTTTAAAATTTAAGTTATAAGTTGGCAATATTTGTAGTTGTTGCATTATAACTATGATGCTTGACTGGTTCGTATAATATCTCATGCCAGATAATGGATTTGCATTTTCTGCCATGAGAGATAAGGTAACTGTCTCCTAAATCTTTGTATGAACATGGTAATATAAGCATGTTATAATATTTTTACTTTGTCATTTATGTGCCAAACCGGTTGTTTATGTATGAATAACACATATATACCTTTACTGTGTAATATGTCTCGCAATATGTACAAATAATTCATCTGATTCGTTTGCAATGTTCATATCGGTGCTAAAATGCAATATTTGAAAACAATAAACGAAACATAAAGTGAAGAGTGCTCTGTACTTCTTCTGCGCATTATGCAATGTGAATGTTAATGATTGTTTCTCACATTCACTACATTTGTTTTCCGTATAGTATATAACTTTGTACATATCCAAGTTGAAGTTAATGAGATTAACAATTAGAGTAACAATTATATATCATGCATCATTTACTTTATCAAGATAGATGACCGAAAAATATATTGACAACAAATTGGAGTAAAACATGCATTATTTATTAAGTATTTCTCAAATAACGAATAATGTTTTTCCTTTCTTTTCTTATTGGTATTTTGAGTTCGTAATCCCCTATTCAAAATTGTTAACCCATCCGGGCATTTTCATCATGTAAAATGTACCGTAATACAATTTAAAATTGAACTGTTGATAATATTTGGTTATGTTTATAATTGCGATAATAATTGTTGTTCGTGATGATCATAGATGTTAAACCATGCATTACTATCAACGATGTATAAATGTGCATCAACAAATCGACAAACTCTGTGGCTATTAATACAATTAATTATTGAACAGTATGCTATTTGTGTTCATGGACTACACTGAAGTATTGTGTATTATTTCTTAGTGTGGTTACTCTACATGCCACAGTCACTTATTCATATCAGTGTGTGTATCAATGGCTTTCACAGAAACTAACATTGATCATGTATAATATTTAGCCTAAGTAAGTTAAATGTATTCTTTTGTGAATTAAATAATAATTATTTCCTATATTTCTTTCCAATTGTAAAACAATGCATATTGTTTGACCAATCGTATCTAGCTACGTAATCATACCTCAAGTTGAACATTCTTTGTGTAGATTTCATAGTGTGCAGCCATGTTGGTTTCCAAATCACTATGTTCTTTGGAATTAAAATATAATTGTGGGTTGAGAAACAGAAGGGCTGTATGTCACTTATTGTACTTTCGAGATAAGCATGTGTAACGCTTATATGATCCTTGTAGAAACTCCATTCCGCACTTTGTATTTGCATAAATATCCACCAAATAAGAAATAATCATTGTCTGTAATTTGCCATCGCATATAGACGGGCACGAGCTACAAGACAGTTTGCAGATCAATTAAATGAAAAGCAACACATAGCGCCATTTTTATACCCAGGGGAAGCCCAAACTTTCTTTCCAATGTGTCCCATGCGTTACGCAAGCATAAATGTGCACAAAATTAGTAATGCATTGGTTATTTCACTTATTGTCATTGATACAGTTACTATAATGGCATATAAATGTTACCCCGAAACCTAAGTATCACTTTCCCTGACAAGATTAAGCTCCCCTTTCAGTGGTGATGTCACACGCGTAATAGATGCAAACTCTCACCGAATTGAACATTGCAATACTGAACATTAAATATAAATACAAATGGCAAACGCAAAGCAAACGGATGTTACACGAGACAGGTTATCATGATTATTTAATCTTTGTATATTTTTGTTGAGGTATTCGATTTACTTTATTAGGATGATTGTTTTTTCACCATATATGGTGTCAATTGTATTTGCAATACTGCATAATTTTAATTAAAACACAATAAATACGTTTTTATATCTCTTGGAGATAATGGTTTGTTTATTAGACGTAAGCATTGTTCTTGTGTCCACCTTCTCCAACTGACTGCCTCTAAGTATGTCATAGAGTTGGCACTTACGTACGGATGACGAATGTGATGATGCATTTGATGATGGTGGAGCTTATGATTATGTCATTGATGATGATGATGATGATTGAAATGGGGATGATTATGATAAGGATCAAGTTGATGGTGATGGTATTGTTATGTTGATTGTGATGATGGTAATGATAGTGATGGTGATCATAATGGGGATAATGATATAGTGATCATGATATGGTGATCATGATAATGGGGATAATGATAATGATAATAATAATAATGAAGATGATAATGATCATGATGATGACGATGTTGATGGTAATGATGACCATGATGATGACGATAATGATGTTGATGGTGATGATGATGGAGATCATGATGATGGGGATAATGATGGTGATTATGATAATGATAATTGTGATGGTGATGATAATGATCATGACAATGTTGATGGTAATGATGCAATTGATGATTATGATGATGATGACGATAATGGTGATTATGATGATGGGGATAATGATGATGATGGTGATAGTGATGGAAGTGATACATTAATCAATGTACTAGCCACAATAAACACACACAAAATATTGTTCAAAACTTAAATTTGTCAAATTAATTAATAAATTTTGTTAAAATGTGCATGTTGATAATGTGCATGATATACATTTGGAAGAATGATAACGAGCAACGTAAATTATTTTAAAACACTGCTCCACCTCCTTCCGCTGCTAAGCAAAACGATCAAACGAAGTGTCTCGGTGTTTTTTCTCCCTGCGATTCGGAGTGACAGGAATAAGTGTCCAGCTAGGAATAATTGGCACTGACTTCACTTTGACTGTTTAAAATCCTACTTTTGTCTGTACTCTAGCCTTCAAACAAACGCGCATACACATACACACTCAAACACAAATACAGACAATGGACAGTCAAACAAAATTCGTTTACACATACAACACACTAACACATAAATTACGTAACGCTGACGTCACTTAAACAATGTTAACTTTTGTGTGTGGCAGTTAACAAAACTTGAACTTGAATTTGCCACAGACTATTGCTTGTACACGTGACACACACACACCACACGCCTATCGTGGAGCGATGTGGACAGACATATATCCGTTGGTTGAATTTGTTCTGTACACTTGGACACTTATCCCTGTCACATTGGCCCTCTTTGTTTCTGTTTCCTGAATGTCCCTCATCCCGCTGTCTCCTCAGTCCATGGTCTCACGGTATCCATCACCATCATCATTTCGTATACATCATCATCACCATCATACATTTCTTGATCATCATCATATATCATCATCATCCGAGTCGTCGTCGCTGCCATGCGTTCCACATACCGAATGTTACAACCAATTAAGTTCAATTATAACTACTTGCTTACTCTCGCACAACAGAATGCATCAGGCTTGTTTGAAGTTCTCGTACTAAATTACCACTCACAAATTGTTCTTCCCATACACATGAGTGCCCATTGGATACCAATGTCTTCCCATAATGTTGGTCTCCGATACTTAATTTCCATCAAAAAAAGTTGCCCTATACATGTATTATGGATCAAAATTAAAAACGAAGTTAAATTGATTGCTTTCAATATGGGCACAAACTAAAATCATAAACTAAATCTAAAAAGAACAAAACTCGATGTCTTTACCAGAAACATTAAATTATATGAACGGGAAATTAATTCCATGAAAGCTACTTAAATATCAGTTAAATCAATATATTAGCAGTTTTAGTTGTGTCTTAATTTTTGTTTGCATTGTTATAGAGAAGAGAAGATATTTACTTATTCAACAAATTAAATCCTGCTCCCCGATGTCCGATGGCAGCACGCTTACTTCATCGATATATATCGATGATTTTTAAAATCACTGTATACATACGCCTACACATTACATGTCTTTGATTGAAAGATACTAGATATCATTCGACCATGCTCAAATGATATAAGGACTCCTAAATTATCATTTATAAGCCCGTTTTCATTCAAACAGCAAGAGGAGCTGTCCAGACACATGGACAATATTTCATTTTATTTGTTAACGGTAAACATGACCAACAGCCTATCAATACCTGTTGGTATTTATTAGAATGTGCATAAACGATGTCACTTAAGGACGTTCCCCAGTTATGTTTGTGCGCATCCGAACTGCGCAGGTTGGTCAGATCACGCATGAATGGCTTTGCGCGTATCTAATTGTGACGTATGAATACGTTTACGCACCTCTGCTTCAAATCATAAACAAGGTTGTTATAATTTGATGACATTCAATAATGGCATGAATTTTTGACCACTACCTTCTTTTTTGCCTACCTCCCTTTTAGATAGGAAGTTCAAAACGACAAGGAAAGTATGTTTTTCATGTCATCTCAAAAGCCTTATACATTTCCATTTACCCATGTTTGACTGTTAACTGTGTTGTCTTCACTAAGAATTGTTGTAAATGGGGTACTTGACCAAATTTTAATCAAAACAATGTAAGAATGTAGGACTCTAGAGATGGCATTTGAGTTCATATTGATCATACGTTGTGACAAACACACGCACCTTCATTTATCTTGGTTCAATCCATTGGCAACAGAGGCCCAAACATATTTTGTTTCCAAGAGGCAAAAGATCTATTCTATTTTCAAATTGGCAATATTACACTCACTATTTTGTTATAATATTTTTTCAAGGTGATGTATTTCATTATGAATGCAACAAGAAACATTTCCTTTTCATTTTCGGGATCAAATACTGCCAATTTGATAATAGTGTTAAGTCAGCGAAATGTTTTCCAATTTGAGGATTGCCCGATCATTTGCATTTCAAGGTTTCGTGTGAAAAAACAACTGTACATTGAATTGCAACAAATTTGGGCAGATATTTGTTCTCTTACTTTTGACTCGTGTTAAACATTTTCACTGATACTAAGCATGATTTGTCCAAGAATTGTTTTTACACTGTGAAACTCTATCAGTGGGTTAATTACCCCTGTTTCAGGGTTCTGTTTTTTTTCTCTATGTTTCATTCTTTTTTGTGACGCAAAGTACATCGCGACAGTTTACAGCATATCAACCACTGCAACAACAAACAAATGCAATCTACAATCAACACTATTATAGATCAAGAATTATTTTTTCATTGGGAGGGCAGACTAATATGTTAAAACTCCCCTTTCCTGATTTGTCTTCCTCCAGTAGGCCTATCACTTTTTCCACAATTATTTCAAGTTTGGCGAAAGAACCTGTCCGGCGGTGTGGAGTTTAACACACAAAATACCACATGGGGGCGCTGCAAGTAAAACACACACAAAAAAAACACCAACACATGGACCGTCCTTTGTGAATATTTCCCCACCCTATCACGGCAATTTTGGCAAGTTTTGTGAAAGTGACATGGGTTTTGAATGTACAACATAGGTTTTATGAACCCACCCCATCATTGCATCCCTGGATAGGTTCCCGACCAGATTTCGTGGTCTTACGATGTTTTCTGCCGCATGGGGGCGCTGCTAGCACAAAAACGAGCACACGAACCCCCCATTTTTATAGTTTTTCTGTATTCAGTAACCCTTTCTCTATAATTTTGGTAAGTTTCGTAAAAGTGTCATGGGTTTTGAATGTACAGCATAAGTTTTATGAACCCACCCCATTAGTGCATCAATGGATAGGTTCCAGACCAGATTGTGTGGTCTTACGATGTTTTCTGCCGCATGGGGGCGCTGCTAGCACAAAAACGAGCACACGAACCCCCCATTTTTATAGTTTTTCTGTATTCAGTAACCCTTTCTCTATAATTTTGGCAAGTTTCTTAAAAGTGACATGGGTTTTGAATGTACAGCATAAGTTTTATGAACCCACCCCATTAGTGCATCAATGGATAGGTTCCAGACCAGATTTTGTGGTCTTACGATGTTTTCTGCCGCATGGAAACGAGCACACGAATCCCCCATTTTTATAGTTTTTCTGTATTCAGTAACCCTTTCTCTATAATTTTGGCAAGTTTCGTAAAAGTGACATGGGTTTTGAATGTACAGCATAAGTTTTATGAACCCACTCCATTAGTGCATCAATGGATAGGTTCCAGACCAGATTGTGTGGTCTTACGATGTTTTCTGCCGCATGGGGGCGCTGCTAGCACAAAAACGAGCACACGAACCCCCCATTTTTATAGTTTTTCTGTATTCAGTAATCCTTTCTCTATAATTTTGGCAAGTTTCGTAAAAGTGACATGGGTTTTGAATGTACAGCATAAGTTTTATGAACCTTGCCCATTATCCCATCCCTAACAGAAAACGTCCCTGAGAAGGATTTTTAGGATATTCGTGTTTTCTGCCGCGTGAGGGCGCTGCTAGCAAGATTGAGAGCATACACCCCCAACAAATTGTTTTTCCTCGTTTTGGATACCTTTCTCTACAATTCTCCCAAGTTTGGAGAAAATTACGTGGATTTTGAAAGAATTATGGGGATTTAAGTTTGCTATTGGACATTTTGTTGCCTATCATGGCATTGATCCTGTAACGCTATCATTCTATACTGGACGTCAGATTGCCATATTCTTCAGAGTCCCGTAGAAGAAAAACAAGCACACGAACCTATGGTTTTATTTGCATATTTGGGCTTCGGATGGGTCAAAGTAACGGTATGGAAAGTTTGAAGAAACTGACATGGACTTCACTTTAACTTGGGAACGTCCTTAAATCCCTAAAATAACCGTCAACAACAAATGCATAATTCATGTACAGACCACTTTGCATTATGCTATTCGAAAGACAAAGACTTTATTAGTGAATATATCACTTGTGTATAATGAAACAAAACAATTCAAACGTAAGAAGTTATTCGATGAAAAGTAATTCTTATCGCATTTAAAAATTACGTTCACGTTACAAATTCAGTTATCCACTACCTAAAGAAAATATAAATTTCGATAGACCCTCTGAACAAGATGCTTTATATTCCCTTTGTACATAACGCATGTTTGTATTATGATTTATCAAATGTTAACGAACGTGTGGTGGCGTACGTGCGGGGGCATTGGGCCACGTATACACTATGATTTGTAGAAAGAAAAACACATTAGAACATTAAGAGATTGCAGTTTAAAGCATACAACTGTTGTTCCATGATGCCTTGTGGTCACTAGCGTTACTTAGCATTTTCAGCTATACGGCGTCGTCGAAATTTTCCTTAAAAAGAGGTGGTTTTTAGCACTCATTAGGAAAGAAACACAAAAAGGGTACCTTTTCAGTTGCACATCATCGACGTTTTTCTTAAAAGGGGTTGATTTTCAGCACTCACTAGAAAAAAAACCCACAAAAAGGGTATTTGTTCAGTTGCACAAGTTGTCGTCGTTAGGGTCAATTTCAGAGGTTGATGGATGCGGGTGGGTAGAACTTTTGTATGAGAGTGACCCCCACGGGGCGTATGAATGACTCTTCTGTCACCTATATGTCTCTCTCGTCCCCCTTGTTACCACTTGCAATGGTTTGATCAACACATTTCGGACACTGGACACTTTACTTTGAACAAACCTAACATGAAATAGTTCATGGGTACTTAATGAGATACTAGTAGTACTTTAACTGTAAACGCGATCGTTAGAATAGTGGAAAAAGCGAGAAGTAAAGGCCACTAAGAATTAGCATGTGTGTTTGTTTTGTCTTTGCTTTTGGTGGTGGTTGTTATTTGTTCACTTATTTCGAGTCCAGAATGCAATGCGCATGCTCAGCGTCAGTACAAGGTACACCCAAGTAGCTAGGTCACCATCATCAGAGCTATATCTGTTCAAAACAAGTTCAAAACAAACATGCTGCAAAATTGTGTTTGGGTATAAATGATTTGCAATTTTAGAATTACGGTAGTTATGTTCTTTGCTCCCAGCTAGCAGGTATCATCTCATTCTCTGCCCGTGTCCCGCTAACTTCTCGATCATAAACGGGAAAATTCACCATTTGATGAATTTGACGAACTGTGTTCCTAGAAGTTCAGAGGGGATTATTCTACGACTGGAGATCACTTCATATCCAGTGAACTGTGGCATCATCAGGTTTGTGAATCTTGATTCTTAATTTCTGATAACTTATCAAATTACATGTTTAAGGTATAACAAGAGGGATTAGTCTGCATGAGATTTACATGTATCTTAACCCCTTCAAAGATGTTTTACTTTCATTTTAACAATGCTATCCATAGTTTCCAATCTAGTATTCTCGTAATCATTCCTGCACACTGGCACAACATTTTCAGGCGTTAAGGAATATATTTTAACTCTATTGAGTTTGAAATAAGAAATGTATTATATGCACATCTATACACTCTTATTAACAAAGTTAAATTCTACCTTGTTTTGAATATTATATTAAATGCAGATAAATACGTATCTAAATAAATCGTGACAAACTACGTCTATGATGATTTGAATTTCTTTACAAAATAATACAGAGTGAAATGTTAATGACAAAACATGTTAAATTGAATGTGAAAGCGACGTTGCAGTAAGGGAAATTGTGTCTTCATGTGTTTAAAACAATGATTTATACATTATTTGAAAATAGAGGCAAGTTATAATAACTCTTTTTATAGTATTTAGCTCATTAAAGACGGATCTAGTGCCAATAAGATTATCCACACCGGTAAAAAAGAAACATAAACAGAAAGGAAATGAAATGATTCACTAGGGAAAATAAAAGGAGGACATACCAATGTTTGTATAGCGGCGTTATTATTGAAAGAAAATAAACAATAACACAGTTTAAAATGCATTTGAATGTTGGGGAAAAAAACATCTCAAAACCGATTTCTGCGATGTTTGAGAAGCTTTTGTCATGAAAATAAAAGCCCCAACAGTTTTAACAAGTTATTGATGGTAAATTCCCCTATAACAGGAACAAGAAATGGACCGTGGTTATTAAATAAGTATAATTCACCCCTATCGTGCTCGTGCCACTATGCATATAACACAGTGCTAATGCAGCCACGTGCTTAAAGGGGGAGTACAGTTTTGGTAAGGCTGAGCTTTAGTTACCAAAACCTGCACAATAACATGCTCGAAAGGTATAGAACATTACTAACGACTATATACAAAACCAGTTATCATTAAAAAAAAAGAGCCATTAAACACAAAAAGGCTTTCTCTTAACCCTAAAAAGGCCGGGCTATTTAAGGTCTTCAGCAGGCCGGGGGGCCATTATGGCCCCCCCACCCCCCCCCCCCCCCCTAAGATCTCGGCCGCGGAGCGGCCGATCGCCGTGAAAAATTGCACGCATGATAAGTGACGTGTATAGAATACAATGGTAATTTAAATTTTGTGAAAAATTCATTAATTTGCATATTTATGGTAATTTATGCAAATAAGGTCATAAAATTCATATTTTTACCCATAAATCATATATTCTTCATAATTATACTCTGGTTTTCACTACATATATTCTTTAGAGCATTTGGAATAATAATACGACAACAAAATTTGGAAGAGCCAGGTTCTTCCTTATGTTTTCTATTGTTTTTATAATTTCTCATGTATTTCTTTGTTTTTTTTAACTTATGTATTTTTATAGTTTTTTTATTTTTTATTTCTAACTATAATTCAATTATTTTGAACCCCAAAACAAACATATAAAATGTAAACAAGACCAAATAACCAATGATATACCTCCTTTTACGAAAACTGATATTTCCATATGTTTTGTACACAAATCACGAAATTGAGCAATTTTCGGGCTGACATGCATAGACAAAAGGTCACGTGACTTCGTAACGGTAGGTCCGATTTTCAAATTTGTTGTTTTAAAATATGCGCAAGACCCAAAGGAAAAAAGTCACCAAGCAGCGGCGCGTCATCTTACCGCGTTTTGGAGCAATAACAAAAATTGCGGAGGGGAGGGGGGCCATTATGGCCCCCCGGCCTTTTTAGGGTTAAAGCATTGGTTTCAACCATTTCCATACAAAATTAGGCATGTGATGTTTTGTTTAAATAATTATAAATATAGAGATCATCAACAACCTCTTTTTGACAAGTTTTGAAAAAGAGTAAACATTTTTTATTAAAAAAAAAATCATCGAATAAATCTGGGCCCCAGATACTGGGTACGCCTATGTGTTCCTATATACATTCTCAGTTTCTTTGATCAATCCTACAATAACTGTGTCATCTGCACATGGATATGAACTGATGGCAAATCGGAGGTACAATCGTTTGTGTATTTGTCATATTGAGAAGGAAAAAAAATGTCTCGACTGTATAATGTTTTTTTAAAACACACGGTAAAATTGAAATATTTGGAACTATAGAAAGTTTAACTATTTTGAAAGGTTAAAAGTTTAATCTTAAATTAACAATATTACAAGAAGGGTACATATATCACAAATAAACATCATAAACGGAACCAGGGTAGGCTGCATGTAGGACTTGCATTCTTAATGATAATTATGAAGAAATGTCATTTTCAATGATATATTAATTGTTTTCTATTCGACGGATCACTTCTCAACTACTCCAAGACATGATCCGAGGCTAAATCGGTGCATGATATACTTGTTGTATTTGTATTAGGGGGGATATGCGATTCCTGTTACATATTTTGTTTGCTTGCATTCTGGACTATACCGTAGGATAAACCTCCGCCTTAAAGTGGACTTCCATACGATTTCAAGCTTCTAATGATTGAAACAGACAGATATTCTTAGTCAATAACACAATTTTGCATGAAAAAGTATGATTGTGGGTTCTTATAATTGGTTTTGAAATTCTAATGACACAATTCGTGAGGCGAGCTTGTTCTATCCCACATATGCACCAATTTGTGACGTGTGACCCTCACTATGCGCCTATCTATGTTTTTACACTGCAGCGAATGTGTTCTTTTGATCGGACCATGGATTTGTACTAGTACAATCCATGATCGGACCAATACAATGCTCGATCATGAATAGTTTAGTCCACGCTGCACCACTGACCGTGCCTTTGAGCATTGCTGCATTGTTGGAACCGTTGAAAATACTTGCTTGTCCGTGATATTACACGTTTTGGCTTTTATTGGAATTTGAATAGACACAAATTTTCTGTAAACGTGGTTATTGAATTTGCTGGCTCTGCATGACCGGCTATTATGAATGACACATGGCAGTGATCACAATGCAGTGGCCACCGGATTCAAGCCTACTCAAGAAATTGAGCAAAGTGAGGGGTGCGTACGTAAGGGTCTCCTGATTGTTTGCAGTAAATTAATTATTTTCCTCAGAATTAAAAATATCTTAGAAATCAACCAAAGTGAGTCAAATCCTGAAAATATTCAAGCACATCCCTAGATTTATTTCCAATATACTTGTATTTGTTTATAAAATCGTCCGGAATTCTCCTTTAAATATTAACATATGCTTGTGTATCAACATATTATCTTTAAGTTCATGCAAGGTTTATTTATTTATTTGTTATTGCATTCATTAGAAGTTGCATTAATATAAAAACATTTATTTTCTTTCATCACGTTCATGTCTCTGCCACAGATCTAACTGCATATTGTGGAGGAACGTGTTACCTGCCTGCATGTGTCCTCTCCCTGCGCGCTGCTCCTGCGCCGTGTGGTATTCATCCGGAATAAGATTGAGAGTTGTTTCCCGCCATTGACGCCGTCGTCAGGTACGGTCCACAATATCAACACATGTGTCACATGAGGTGCTGTATTGTTCTAGTTGACATGGTCAAGACCAGCCTCAACAGTTGAAACTACATTCGCATATTTTTAAGCGTACATAATTATAACACAATATAAATATAATCACCTTATTTCATCACTTAAGCTAGAAGAAATAGGCAGGAAATTAACAGTGACTACGATTCCACACCTGTGGGAATTTGATCTGGCTCATATGATGGTTGTCATGCTCTGGCAGAGATATGCTTTAATAGGGTTACACGCTCAATCTCCAATCACATGTATAAACTGGAGCCTCGTTAAAACATGTCATTGGAATGTCAAGCACCCCCCGTCTGGACGCTCAATGAGTGAGAACAATCAGTGGTGTTGCATGACAACTGACAAACCATCAATGGGCAAATCATACAAGTATGACACAGTCTATTTGGTTACTGGTAATTCCAGGTCTTTTTCAGTATAGCGTTGATACAGGAAATACTATTCCGGTCATTTTATGTCCATTGTTTGCAGCGCAATCCTTAAAAAAAAAATAGATTGAATGTGGAAATTAAGTCATTATACAATAATTTGGACGAGATAAGTCGCCCAAACTGTTGTTGTCCACTACAAAAAGTGAAATGGAGAAAACAGGGGAAAAACATGATCTCCATGTTATGGCTACCGGAGAAAAAAATCAAACTCGTGTACATTGCCCACTTAGGAAAAGTCACAACATTTTTTGAAAGATCGAATGAAAAAGTAGAGTAATGGTTACTAAGGAGAGAAGAAGGGATACAGTATACCCCTCGATCGGTGTAATAGGGGTAAATATTTATTAAATTCTAGTATGCGTATTTTAAGAATTATAATATAATTATTTCTGGAAACCTATTTGTCTGCATTATTTTGGAATTGGCTACTGAAACGTTCTTCATTATAAAAAAAATACTATAGTATGTTTAAAGGACATTGAGGTCTCAGTAAACCGATGAAGCGAACGACCCTTTTGATTTCTGATATGGTGGACTAGGTAAAAGAAGCTCGAGCAAATGATTGCTCGATAGCAGGACGATAAATGTCAGAAAACCTAATCGGGCAAAAGTGCTCAACAAACAATTAAACGAAAACAATCTTTCTCAAATACCAATATTGGTAACTCTTACACAATGTTCGCTTAGAGCTGGAATAATTAAGTTTGATGTATCGCGGTTGGCTTGGAATTAAAAACGCATTTCCAAAGACCGTATTTTAAAATTAAAATAAGTATCATGGTCTACATTTTAACCATGATTGAATGTAGCGTATTTTAATTAACGATTCTCAAATCTGCGCACATGAATGTCATATGAATATTGAGCACTATGAATATTGCGCACATGAATGTCACGGATATGATATTCCCGATGCTATTCGTACCGCGGTTCGTACCCATAGTCATCAGGTACAGATCGAACACACACTATGTTATTGCGTACTTTACCATTCCATGGGGTAGCATACTAGCTTCAGAGTTACAGTAACACATAACGTAAACCAAACACCAAAAGTAACTACCACCCTATAACAACAGCTCATAATTTCATAACCGAGAATCGTTTCAAGATGTGTTTTGCCAAAATATTTATTGATTAAATAGGAAAACAGTATTTAAGTATAAGAGGTACCCACTAATCCATGGTTTTAGTATAGCACATATTTAGACACCAGAGAAAAATAGTCAATCTTGCGAATTTTAATTTTATTAATAAAATTCGCAAGATTGATAATTATTATACACTGTTTATTGGGTAATTGATAAATCTGTACTTCCCTGTTTTACAATTGCAATTAATGCACTTAACACTAGTGTCAATACAAATAAAAAACGATGGAATTTTTCAATCTCAGCATTGTTGAATAAACCATAATTAATGCATTAAGTCCACATGGGCTGTTTCACCATACAATTACAAGGCATGCATACATTTGTGTACTTTTGATAGTGTGTATTTTTGTTGTTTATTCTCTGCTCATTGAGGCATGCAGAGATGAGTATCTTTGATTATGTACGCACAATGTTTATGGACAACTGCAGAACATTGTTGGTAAAAATAACAGTTTGAGAAAATTTTCAGTAATTTCAATTATAGCTATTTTTCTTAGGGGGTAGTTACTTTTTTGCTTTTATATTTGGACAGCTCCGCCCCCAGGCCCCGCAGTGACTGGGAGCCCTCAATCGATCGTGCAAGGGCTGCAACACGAAATCCGTTCTCGACTTTCTTTTAAAATACGGTTAGTAATAAGTATTGTTGTGTCCTCCATGTCTAGACCTTGTCACACCACAAACCTGAACTGATTGAGCAAATGTAATATAAGCTTTTCACTAATTACACTTACAGATAAATTGTATCTCCCTGCTTGAATTTTTAATAGCTGCTTTTCCATTAATTATTAACATCGCCGTGTCTTTTAATAGGACATTGTGTTGACTGCAATGATACAAATGTCCCATTATTCACGCCTACGTGTGATTACCAATGATTTTCAGATCACGATACCCGCTAATTAGGAAGCATGCGGGTTACAGAAGGTCAGATAAGAATGGTGGGCCTAGTACCTCCTTGGCTGAGTTGATTATGTGTTTACTCCATGTGTTTACATCATGAATATCATTGAGGCATCCAAGTTTAGCTTCTTCAGTGAGCCCTATATGAATGATCCCCCCCGTTGTCGTGGTTTGTTCAAGGTCAAGATAATTGATATGAAATATTATATATTTGTTGCATATTGTCGCATATACAGGTGTATATTTTAACCAAACTTTAAAAGTAATACAAATTTGAAAATATAAATTATATCAGGAGGGGTAAAGCGTGTGTACGTAGTATTCGACTATTCGTGACTACTGTACAGGGCAAAGATGACTTTCACTTTTGCAGATTTAACATTGGGTCCGATTTAATGCATTAATGCAAGATCGGCTCAATCATAACAGATCGTTGCAATTGCATAAGTTCAATTGTATTTAATGTGTTCATACTGATGTTCAATTATGAAATTCTACATTTATGTCTGGTTAAGCACGATAAAAGTGGTTTGATAAGATGCTGTGAGTTAGCAATGCGGATTCATGTGTAAAACTTGGTAAAAGTTTGAAAAGAAATCATAAAACATACATTTATAATATAAGTGGAAAATAGTTTGGATTTCGATTCTAAATGATCTGATTTTGATATGTTATTTGAATACTTGATCTATGTAAACTTACAAAAACACTTATTGTTTGGACGCATAATTAGACTTGGGATTCCTTAGATTTGTTTCGTTGAACCTTGAATATGCCTGCACCAGGAAAGATAATAACGTGACATGTTAAGCCGCATTGTACTAGAACCCGGGGCTGAATGGTTAAAAAGAAATACACACCACCAAACGAATATTTGATTTGTTGTAGTGATGAAGGTATTTCCCCTCATCAACAATGCGATACATATTTTGTAAATCCAAGAGCATTTCATCCCACGTAATTCTGGTAATGTTATTCTAGTCGACAGTCACAGATAATTTCAGGTTAAAGGAAATTAACCATCCGTTGAGATTAATGTACAATAATGCATGCACCTTTCCCCTTTGCACAAACCCAGTTCCAGACAATAATCATATAGAAAACTGACTTTTGGCGAATAATCTCAATTTCTGGAACCATTCCCGGGATTTTGTATCCTTGATTGGGCTGCGGAAATTGATCTTTTTCCGAAGAAATTTTTTGATTTATGGGTAGTGATTATCTTTAAACATTGGGATAAAGACTTTAATGGAATGTTTTGGTCTTTGATATTGTGGACTTGGTTTCAACTAAGGTGTTAATGAAACAAAAAACAATTGACAAAGTGTAATTAATAGCAGACCTGGGGTTTCAAGGCCTCATGGACTGAGTACATTATTGTAATTCTTTTGTTTGGACTCAATTAATAACGTAGATATTTACGATATTTGAAACGAAAAATAATTACGATGCCTGCCTCACAATCATTAGCCACACATTAGCTTATGTTATCTAGTGATTTTTCAGGAAATGCATCATTGTGTATCGTCACATGACAAAATACGCCAATTTTGAAAGAAATTTAACTTCCGGTCAGTCAGTCGTTAATTGATTTTTAATATTCCACATACTAAGAATCTTGCTCTCTACGATTGGTCAAAAGTTAATCACGTGATGAAGCATAGTTTTTCGCCCATCATAATTGATGGGATAAGAAAACTTTCGTATACACTCTGTAGATATCTTTGTAGTGAAGTGTTGTTGCACTCAC
>JBAMJV010001947.1:0-29224 GCA_037951105.1 Echinarachnius parma
CGGCCCATTTGACATTTGACAACCCCAACTCCCTGCTTACAAAACTAAAACAGTGGTCTAAATCAGCGGCGGATCCCCCCTCCCACCCCCCCCCCCCCCCCCCCCCACACACACACACAAACGCACACTAATATGACTCAGCAAGTTGTCTTGGTCACGTTTTTGAATATACGCACCCCCAAAGCCCAAACCCTCCGCCTTGAAAAATCCAAGCTACCGGCCTGACCAATCACATATAATTTGTCTTGGGGTGGTTGTCTTGCGGGGTAATTGGCTCTGGGTGAAGGGGGGGGGGGGGGATATTCCAGGGGGTTATCGACCGGGGGTTATTGTCTGGGGGGTAATCGTCCGGGGGGTAGTTGTCCGGGGGATAATAATCCGGGGGGTAGTTATCCGGGGGGGAGTTGGCCGGGGGGTAGTTGTCCGGGGGGTAGTTTTCCGGGGGGTAGTTGTCCGGGGGGGTAGTTGTCCGGGGGGTAGTTGTCCGGGGGGTAGTTGTCCGGGGGGTAGTAGTCCGGGGGGTAGTTGTCCGGGGGGTAGTTGTCTTGGGTGGTAGTTGTCTTGGGGGTAATTGTCTTGGGGGGTAATTGTCTTGGGTGGTAGTTGTCTTGGGGGGTAATTGTCTTGGGGGGTAGTTGTCTTGGGGGGTAATTGTCTTGGGGGGTAATTGTCCTAGGGGGGTAATTGTCCGGGTGGTAGTTGTCCGGGGGGTAATTGTCCTAGGGGGGTAGTTGTCCGGGGGGTAATCGTCCGGGGGGTGGTTGTCCAGGGGGTAGTAGTCCGGACACGGTAGTAAAGATCATGTTATCATTAAAAAAGAGCCGTTAAAACGTAAGAGGGCGCTCTCTAAACACTCATCGGTTTCAACCATTTTGAATAAAATATTGTGCATGTGATGCTTTGTTGAAATAGTGATTAGATAGAGAAATAACCAAAAACTATTTAAATACCTATTTTGTAACTTTTTTGAAAAGAGGAAGCATTTTTTTGAATTTTTAACGGCTGGTTCAAAATTCTCTAATAAACCCGGGGCCCCGGGTTTATTACAAATTGTTATATTTATGGATATTTCAGCCGTTTCTGAACCGATTTTGATCAAACAAAGATGATTTTATTGTTTAAATATTATGCTCTTTCAAATTTTACACTCAGTTTTTCATTACCTCACAAACCAATTAAGTAGTCTAGCGCCCTCTCTACCAAAACTCAACTTTCCCTTTAAAACAACACATTTTATACCATGTATACATATATCCATTCTAAAAACAATTGCATACTGACAATATAAACAAATTTGAATTTCGTAAAAGTTAAAGTAAAATGTACAATTAAAAAATACAGTTCCTTTCTCTGCATTGGTATTTATTTCTTCTTGCCATTTGCAAGGGAAATACCCGTATATTGTTAGACATGATGCATTAGGCATGCCCCATGCCTTCGTTGCCACGCTCCTGTTCCTTAAGCCCTCTGCAGACAGGTTTTAATCAGGCTAGAGTTGGGCCCGGTCGGTCGGATCCGATTCATCGTGTCGAATCGGCCCCAACTGGCATCTCTCGACTGGAAAAATGTGTGTCGCGAGGCACTAAAAACTGAGCCGATCCGAATTAAAACCAGTCGAATCGGGTCGAGTCGGCTCTGTCTGCAGTGGGCTTTAGTTTGCGCATTTGATTCAGTTGTACATCTTCTCAGAGATATTTACATAGTTTTGAACAGTTTTGTCTGATTATTTGCGAAGTCACTTTTCAATAAACGTGTGTACCATGCTTACATAGCTGGAGCTGTACAATCAATTTAATTATCTACATCAGAAAAAAAAAATGTATTACATGCAAATGCAATGTGTACAAATTACTGTCAATTACAAGCAAATGTGGTATTCCCTAGGGTTAGTGTGAACACAGTGTGAACACACTATGCTTCACAGTGTGGACCAAATTGTTAAATTAGAGCGTTTTAACAGTGTGAAAACCAACTCACACTTGGAACACACTGTGAACATAATGTTACCAAACTGTGAAACACAGTATGTTCAGACTGTGCCTACAATGTGTCCTTTCCGGTTGGGTTATTACGTCCGAAAAAAGAGTTGTTGGTCTGTCCATCTGATATTATTCTGGGTACGTACGTATGCCTATATTTTGCTTATATACAATAAACCGAAGTTCATCGGACAATAAGTTAAAGGTGCACCTGTAAAGTGTCAGATATTGCCCAAAATGACATTTGAGACTTTAATCCTATACCAAAATCATTGTAAGATATGTCCGAATGATGTGTGAACGTTTCATTGAAAAAGAACACTGCTTTCCTGGTTAAAAAAGCGAACATTTGCGTCAGCTTTTACAACGAATTACTGTATGACGTCCGGAGGTTTATGACCGTTCATTAACGCTCTTGAGCTGAACGATTATCAATGATAGATATTGTCATACTAAAGGGGCATTTGAAACAAATCTAACCCTATTTCATTCTTCTCTTACAATAAGCCAAACAATACGGTATAAGAGAAATGTGGAAGCTCAAATAAATTTTTGCGGAGTTAGACACTGTACAGGTGCACCTTTAAGTTTTCCTAACATTAACATGCTTATTTTGGTATCATCTTAAAACAAACATAAGGAATTACCTTTGAAATTATATATATATATATTAGTAATAATATAGTAATAAGACACTTATCGTTCCATAAAATGTATTCGTCAAGGAGCTGTCTTTTATTTTCCAATTATCCCCAGTCGAGTGTCATAGGTGATGATGACGATGATCCGCAGCACTTGAATTTGTACGGCGCCATTTATCTGTTACATACATTCAAACGCGCCCGATCCTCCAATAGGTAAATTATTTTCTGCACATCAGCTTAATTAAAGCGAACCAAAATGATAGCATTTCATATATGCTACTTCATTTGCGACACCGAGAGCTTTAATTTGATATACAAATCACAAACAATGGCCCACTGATGAGGCCACACCAATCTCGCAAAGAGACGACACAAATTATTTTTTTGCGGCGTTCCGTACTAACATGGAAACCAGCCATGTTTACATTTTTGTGCAGACCCCCAGCAAAGATGTGACGTTTTTTTGGACTTCAACGCTAAAATTCCATTCATGATCATGTTGAAAGAAGAGACAATTTTGTCTTTGTTGAATCACAGGCCACAACAAAAAGTATATATATATATATAAAGAGAAGATATTAACCAACGACCATTTGAGACGGGGATGTGTGGAAATGTGACTAAATGTGGTTATTTAGCCAATATACCATAGCTATTTGACAGAATTGTCAGAGGTTACTATGGTAACAATTGTTTTGGCGTAAGCATAAACGTGTACACTGCTGTATATGATTCGTGCCGAGCATGTTCGATTTTCTCTAGCATGCCCCAAAAACAGCTGCGAAGATGCCGAACTATATACGTACCAAACATTCCTTTTCTTTGATTTGGAAAGGGGTGTCATTCCTCTTTGTTGTACAAAACAAAGGCTTGTACAGTGAATGAATTGCCTAGACCCGTATTTCTATAGTTACCAGGTTACAGTTTTAAGAAATGCAAGTTTGTCATTTACCCCACTATTTCACCTAAACAATTGAGCTGTAGTATCGAGATGGTATTGAATCCCTGTCTGAAGCCAATTTAGTTGCTTTTATAGTGATTCATATCAGAATAATAAATGCTCGTGGTCTAGATTATGCTTCGCTAGGGCGGAAATAAATGCACGACCTTTTGTATCATTATTATCTATATATATCATGATATTTCTAAGTATAACTATAAAATTGAAAGTAGCCACAATATTACAATTATGGAGGATTGCGAACGCGTACGCGCTCGTTGATATCATTCAAGTCAAATGTCGTATGAACACCCTCGTTCTGACTAGAAAATATGTACTATCATGTTTAACATGTTTTCGAAGTAGAAACAAATAAAACACATACTAAATAATTTGATTCCAAATTATAAACTATAAGCAGTGCAATGTATTTTTGTTCCCTCCGATTTTTCATAAAAATACGTTATTAAATATAGTTAAAATCGCATTTGGCTAGACCAATCAACGTCAGTCCAAAAAAACGTCACGTTTCGGCGGCAAAAAAAAAAAATCATGGCGCCACTCAGAGCATCCATAAATAGCCTGCGATAGCAAAACAGAAACTAAGCCCACTCTTCAAAAGAATTTATGGAACGGGTGATTCAAGGACATTTGGGATGTGGGAAAATAGGTATTGCTACACAGTTTGCTTTGTGTTAAGCTTTTTGGTTCGCTTAAAAGGATATGTTAGGCGTGCTATGAACTCTACACGTTGTGTGTGTTGCGAATAACAAAGGGAGGGAGTTCCAGAGGCGTGGAGCAACTAAAGATAAGGCACGATCACCATACCTCAGGAGTCGTGTGCGTGGGACTTGGAGAAGATGCATGGTGGGGATCAGTTGCGTAAACAGGATTGTTTTGTTTTTGTTTGTTTGTTTGTTTGTTTGTTTTTGTTGGGGGGGGGGGGGAGGGGCGGGGGTTGTCGGTGAGGATTTTTTAGGGGGGGGGGGTGTGTCAGTGAAGATTTTTTCGAAGATTTTTTTTAAAAAGTGGCCTCGATACCAATTCAATTTTGTTAAGGGGGGGGGGTTGAACCCCCCCCCCCCCCCCTCCCTCCTCCTGGGTACGCTTATGGTGGGGATGAAAGGGACGTGGAGAGGCAAATAAATTTTCAACGCGACAGGGGGTACGTATGGGAGGATCCGCTCGCTATATGCATGCGGGGCACTATACACTTGAGTGGACTTTTGAGTGTACAAATCACTACAATGCCTCAGTCTTCAAGCGAAATGGCTTCATCTATTACAGCGATAACTGGATATATAACAGCATAGCGATTCAAACAAGGGTCAATACTTACATCATTTACACTACTAGTAACATCTTTCATGCTCCTGCAGGGACAACCAAAACCAAAATCCGTCGTCCCATCGGAGAGCTTACGTGAAATAGAGTCTATGCTCCCACGGAGCAAAGGCGAAATATTATATTCGTTCATAAATTCAAAGGTCACGCAGCAGAATCAAGGAGGTACCTCCTGGACAGGTCGATGCACCCTGCATGGGGGAATTTGCAGACCACAACTTCTTGTCCTTCCTGTATTTGTAAGCAATGATCGTTGCCACGACTCCTACTGTCAGAATCTAGTTAAAAAATGAAAATGATTGAAAAGTCAACTCTCTAATCAGATCAAGCATCTTTAAAGGGGAATTAACCCTTATCCTTTTGACTTACTGGATGTGATGAGAGCATAACTCTTGTCATTTCTAGTCACTTAGTTCCTCATGAATATTCCCAATAATGAAAATAATCAATATTGTATGGCCCACTGTCGTCTGCTTTCAATGCCAACAGGAGGCGGCCATTTCTTCAACTTCTCTCAGTGAAATGACGTGTTATTATTATTATTTATTCGGCAAATGAAACATACAAAAACAATCATCATACAAGGCATAAAGAAACGGTCACATGAATGCCAGGGAAAGAAAAAGATTAACTGAATAACTCTAACCCGAAGGTCATCTTTCCCAGTTCATGTGACCTACATAAATATAACAGTACAATGAGGAATCATAATAGTTACAAAAACATTCATTAATAAAAGATATACAAAATCAGTACTGAAAGAAAACAAAAATGCATATGCAATACAAATACAATCGTATACACGCGACCCGAATGGCTCCGTCTCTGTGTGTTATAAATGCGAGAGGCGGAGCCACTCGGGTGACGCTTAACTAGTTATTAACAAATAAATGGCGGCGTAATTGAAAAATCCAAGCAGATAGTGAAAGTTCCACCACCCCAGTCTTCAACGATTCGGGTAGGTTTTCCCAAATACGCGGAAGCTGGTTTAGAGCTGAATAATGCATGCTTTGTGTTCGAGCACGAAGGTGACGGAACTTCACTGTTTCGGTATGCCGTACATTTACTTGTATGTTTAACTTAACTACGTCACATCTATTATAAAAAAACAGTGCATTTAGAAAGTAGCAAATGAGAAGAAAAATCCTTCTCACTTCTAGTGTATGCCAGCGGAGTGTTTTGAGGCGATCGTCAAATGACATGTCCATCCTTCTTTGTTTGAGGATTTGCCTCGTTGCACGGCGCTGCACCTTTTCAATTGCATCAATATGCTTCTTTAAATACAAATACCAAACGGGTTGACCATATTCTAATATAGGTAAAACTATACTTTTGTACAAGGCAAGCAAAGCCTTAGAAGGAAGATGTCTTGCGACACTAAATATAAATCCAAGCATCTTGTTTGCTCGAAGCACTACATAATTGACGTGATCGTTCCATGACAACTTATTATTTAAAATAATTCCAAGATATTTAAATTCAGATACAACTTCTAATTGGGAGTCATTCATATAATAGATAGGTACATTTGGCTGTTTACATCTTGTAATACGCATAACCTTACATTTGGCAGCGTTAAGTTTCATTTTATTTTGAATACACCATTCTGATATACAATTTAAGTCTCGTTGTAATACACGTTCATCATCAATAGTTCCTATAATCCTATAAATGAGAGTGTCGTCTGCAAATAAAGCACACTGTGATTCAATAAAAGTTAACATATCATTTATAAATAAATTAAACAGCAATGGACCTAGAACACTACCTTGGGGTACCCCGGAAGTTACGGGATGCCAAGATGACTGAAAACCTTTGTATATTACTCTTTGTTTACGACCATATAAAAATGATTTAAACAATTGCCATACATTGCCAGATATATTATATTGAGCTGATAATTTATGCAATAAAACATCATGAGGCATGACGTCGAATGCCTTTGCAAAATCTAAAAATACTGTGTCAATCATAGGTGGGCGGGGTTTATCTAATATGTTTAGCCAAGTGTGAAATACATTCATTAATTGTGTAACACAAGATCGTCCTGTAACAAAACCGTGTTGCTGGGGTAACAAAAGACAATGATTATCAACATGGGATTTGACTGAGCAGGCGATCATAGATTCAAAGATTTTACAGACTACGGAAGTGAGAGCTATCGGCCGATAGTTAGATAAATATGTTGTATCACCTCCTTTATGTACAGGCGTAATATTAGCTAATTTCCATGCGCATGGAATTTTGCCATTAATATATGAAATTTGAAACATTTTTAATAAAACAGGGGATATATTGTCTTCACAGAGTTTTAATAACTGCGGCGTAATGTCATCTAAACCGGGTGATTTATCGTTTTGCAATGATTGTATTTTTTCTTTTATCGCCTGCTCAGTCAAATCTATGGATTCAAATTTTGGAATAAGTAAATTGCACGGAGGTGGGTCGTCTGGAATAGCAGCTTGCTCATTAAAAACAGAAGGAAAATAATTAACAAATAGTTCAGAAATTACATCGGGCTTATGTTCAACGTTTCCATTATTATTTATCACATGTGGGGATTGGGCTTTTCTTTGGTGACGGACAAAGGCAAAAAAAATCGTTTTCTATCATCAGACTGATTACAAAATAAATCATGTACATAAGTGTAATATGCTTTATTGACTGCATTTTTTACTTTGTTCCTTAACCTTTTGTACTCAATCCGATCATCGTCTGTATTGCGTCGCTTGGCACGCTTATAGGCTTTGTTTTTTATTTCTAATCAATTTCATGGAATGACATGGAATGACCCTACTGTGTCATATCATACATTATAGTCCATTATGTCCTTCCGTTACCGAACATTGGTCCGCTTTGTGTGAAATAACTCAAATATCTGCGGACAAATTTTAATCAAAGAACAAGTAAATTCTTCTTAACCCTTCAGAGAATGAAATGTGTACCCTTAATTTTTTTTTGTATTTTGTATTGTATCTAATCCTGTTTATAGTGATCATAATGCCATTCGTTTTAATATTAAATGTTCTAAATTTATTTCACCAAAGCAAGTTATACGCCGATTCCTCGTGTATAAAAACGCTGACACTGATCATTTCAATCGTCTTCTAACTATTGCGCCTTGGGATGTTTTTATGGATGAAAATGATGTTGATAGTTCTTTGATTAAATTTATTGGAATTGTACAATAAAATTGATTTTGAAATTTAAAGACCATTTATGAGAAGGAAACATCTCTTTTGTGTTCTAAAATGAGTTTGTATCATAGATAGCATATGGACATAACAAGCATTTACATTTCTATTTTGTTCTTACTATATTTCATGCTCCAATGGCTCTTATTCATGGTCAATCCATGGTAACGGAAGGACACTCAGACACAAATTGTCAACTTTAAGAAAGACATTTTTAAATACTTGTGTTGTTAGAACAGTCTATTTTGATAATAATACTTCCAAAACATACAGTTTTAAGGTCCCATAATTTTATTTTTTTTTATCTCCGCACAATATTGAATATGCATACAAATGAGGTCGGTAACGGAAGGACACTAAAATGGACAAGGTTTTGTTATCAAATCAGTTTTAACTAAAACTCTGTGATATTAAATAATACAAAATATGTTAAGGGTACACATTTCATTCTCTGAAGGGTTAAGAAGAATTTACTTGTTCTTTGATTAAAATTTGTCCGCAGATATTTGAGTTATTTCACACAAAGCGGACCAATGTTCGGTAACGGAAGGACATAATGGACTATAATGTATGATATGACACAGTAGGGTCATTCCATGTCATTCCATGAAATTGATTAGAAATAAAAACAAAGCCTATAAGCGTGCCAAGCGACGCAATACAGACGATGATTGGATTGAATACAAAAGGTTAAGGAACAAAGTAAAAAATGCAGTCAATAAAGCATATAGAGTACAGAAGCCATGACGTCATAAAAAATTATTTTTAGAATGTTCAAATTTGAACTTCATTTTCCGAAAGAGCATCAAAAATAGTGTCAAAATACAGAAAATCAATTGAATATGTTAAGTATTGGCTGAAATATGCCCATCCGAATGGATTTTTTGTCAATAGGCAATCAGTGTTATAATGCTCTGGTTCATAACTTTATGAACCAGAGCACTATAACTCTGATTGCTCATTCAAGTAAAATTCATTCGGATGGGCATATCTCAGCCAATACTTAACATGTTCAATTGATTTTCGGTATTTGGACATTATTTTTGATGCTCTTTCGGAAAATGAAGTTGAAATTTGAAAATTCTGAAAAAAGTTTTTTGATGACATCACACTTCACTACTCTTTTACACTTATGTACATGATTTATTTTGTAATCAGTCTGATAATAGAAAACGATTTTTTTGCCTTTGTTCGTCACCAAAGAAAAGCCCAATCCCCACATGTGATAAATAATAATGGAAACGTTGAACATAAGCCCGATGTAATTTCTGAACTATTTGTGGTAACTGACGTGTTGGTGTTGTAACTAACTGACTAAGGTCCAACGTCATCATAATGTTTGAAAGGTGAAGAAATGCAGCATCGCCTTGGTTTAGCCAATTTACATTAAAGTCACCTGCTATGATGATACCGTGGTCCGCTGAGTAGATGAGTAGATCGTCGATCAGTTCCTGTAGCGCGTCCCAGTAGTCGGCCGGTGCATTAGGTGGTCGATACAGCATGCAGTATATCCATTTAATCAAAATGGATAATGGCGCTATATAAATCTTATGTATTATTATTATTATTATTATTTACTCTTCGGCGTACGGAGCTCGACTACGATCGCTTCTATGTTATCGCGCACGATGGGGAGTCGTCGTGGGCACAAGTTGGATCTCGCCGCGAGGAGAACTCCACCACCTCTTCGCTCGCTACGATCACGTCGAAAAACCACGTAGCCATGCGATCCAAGGGTCTGGTCGATGATGGTGTCATCTTTCGTTAGCCAGGTCTCGCTGATCCCTAAGATGTCGGGTACGCTACACTCCAGGAAGGCGCAGAGGTCGATTACCTTGTTCTTGATGTTTCTCGCGTTGAAGAATAGACACTCCAGGGATGAGCCTCCGTGATTGCCCCCACCTGGTCCTGCTGCGACATCGTTGCTCGTCTGGCTGTCATGACGCTCAGGAACCGATGGGCCAGGGTTGGGATGGACATCACCGGAAAGCAGCAGTCGTAACTGGAATGTTGCAGTTGAATTGGCGTAGTACGAACATCGACGGCCAATAAAACGAGTTTTGTCAGGCTTGATAAAATCTGACGAGTTTATTAGCAGTGCATATTCAGAGCTATCATAACGACTATTATCGTACCAGTTTGTCGATGATATGATAAGAAGGACGATTATTGATGAAAACAATTTCGAAACGACCGGTAGGCATCTGGAATGCCGGGCGGCCATTACGTAATAGGAATGCACGTATAAGTCTATGGTCCATTTCTAATACGATTCACGTACGTAATGTAATGGTATTTACACGTACCTCTACACCGTGCTGTAATAGTGTAATGTTGCTTTGTCAGGCGGAGAACACAATAGGGCAATTCCACGGTAACGGAAGGACATTCAGACACAATTTTGGAACTTCAATCAAATAATTATAGGATCCTACTTTTGATTTTTTATTCTAAATGGCATGTCTTTGATCCTTGTTGGGACACCTTTGATTTCCACAATTTCTAACATTTTGACCGCATTATGTAAATTAGATATGGACACTAATGAGGCCAGTAACGGAAGGACGCCAAAATGGACATGGAATTTCAATTTTTTTAGTTATGACCCAATCTCCGTGAAGTTACGAGGTTTATCATGTTAAGTTGGCTACTAGTCAATTTCCTTATGTTCACAGAGTATAACACCACCTTTTAAGAAAAATATCTACATTGGTATATTAATTATGAGAAATTAATTACTCCAGTGTTCGGTAACGGAAGGACGGTAACGGAAGGACCTCTGAAAAGTCTATTGGAATTGTACAATAAAATTGATTTTGAAATTTAAAGACCATTTATGAGAAGGAAACATCTCTTTTGTGTTCTAAAATGAGTTTGTATCATAGATAGCATATGGACATAACAAGCATTTACATTTCTATTTTTTCTTACTATATTTCATGCTCCAATGGCTCTTATTCATGGTCAATCCATGGTAACGGAAGGACACTCAGACACAAATTGTCAACTTTAAGAAAGACATTTTTAAATACTTGTGTTGTTAGAACAGTCTATTTTGATAATAATACTTCCAAAACATACAGTTTTAAGGTCCCATAATTTTCTCTTTTTTTTTTATCTCCGCACAATATTGAATATGCATACAAATGAGGTCGGTAACGGAAGGACACTAAAATGGACAAGGTTTTGTTATCAAATGAGTTTTAACTAAAACTCTGTGATATTAAATAATACAAAATATGTTTAGGGTACACATTTCATTTTCAGAAGGGTTAAGAAGAATTTACTTGTTCTTTGATTAAAATTTGTCCGCAGATATTTGAGTTATTTCACACAAAGCGGACCAATGTTCGGTAACGGAAGGACATAATGGACTATAATGTATGATATGACACAGTAGGGTCATTCCATGTCAAATCACCTTTAAAATAAATGAAAATTTTCATCGCAGCCCCCTTCAAATTTGCTGATATTTGGTATGTAGGATATTTCAACCTTTAAAAGCGCAAATATTTAAGTTTTAGCCAAATCCGCCCAATGATTTTGGCGCTATGGTCGATTCTTATGGGGGAGTTTTGTAAGAAATGGGCGTGGGCACCATTTTTCAAATGGCCATTGTCCATTAACCGTTGGGTCAATTTATTTTGTAAAGGTGTCATTGGACTGGGGATGTTATGTGCAATCCATTTATGCCATTTGTGTTCATGCATGAGCGAGTTTGGATACGATAACCTTTGACCTTAGATTTTGACCTTCCGTTTTACCTCGTGGATCAAATAATTTTGAAAATCTTTTTTGCTTAAATCTTGGCTTGATATAATTTCTACAACATATGAAAGAATTGGAGATATGTTATTTCTTGCTTTTTCTACAGCCTTGTTTTTAGTTTGCAAATTTCATGTAAAATTTAATTATTTTAGACCTACACCCATGTCCAAGAATTCTATAGGGGTGCATTGTATACAAAAAAGACCTATTCAAAGTCATGATCAGAGCCTATTCACACCCTGGCTCACCACAGTTAAATAGACCTACTAATCCCCATACAATAGAAATCCAGACAAATGGCATCATGGTACAAGGGCCCTGTTGCAGAAAGAGATAAAATCAATTGTGAGCCAGATCAAATGTTCTAAATGCACAAATCTGATTGGTTGAAACACAGACAATTGCTAGTCTGACCACGCTACGCCACTGATAGCTGGCCATTGCAGGTATTGTCTCATTATTTTGGGTTTTCATATATGAGAGACAAATTTTTGAACATAAATTTTGTCATAATATGTAATATGAGGTACCTTGTCCATCTGTTACCATGTGTATGGTAACGGAAGGACATTTTCTTTTGTTATTTATTAATTAACGAAGAAACAATGAGTAATACAATTGTTAGCAATGGGAAGGCCTACTTAAACTTGCTTTGCACTGAAGATTGGTCTGCTCTCTAACAATTATGTGAGCCACAAAATTAAAAATATTGATTTTCGGTAACGGAAGGACATTTTCATAGGCTGAAAATAAGAAGTCACTGAAGCATAATATATCATATAAATCATATAAATTTACTATTTTACGAAATGGTCATATCTCAGGAGTCAGAATAATGGTTTTTAGGCTTAACTGGGGAAATATAAAACAAACACAGGATCAAAACACTTTTTCACAAAAATGTCAAATTTGTGGGGTTCAATTATGGGTATTAAGTTATTATAAAAAACAACTAAAATTATGTAACACTAAAATTTTCTCATTGGATTCCAAAAATATAGAATTTAAGCTTTGATTTCATACCAAATTTGTATCATAAAAATGCTTGTAAGTTTTTTGGTCAAATGTCCACTTTGGCGTGGAATTGCCCAATAGCGGGTTACGATAATTCTATTGTGTTCTCCGCCTGTCTAAGCAGTGTATAAGTGATTCTGATTTCTGTCAATCTAAATCTATTCAAGGCTATTTGAAATAACGTTGACAAATATGTCCATTATAATTAAACGATATGTCGCCATTACATCAAAATGTGTTATTATTGGCTTCATGCCCAGGACGAAATTCCAGGAACAACATATTATGTATTACTACTGATATTGTTTTCGTTTATAATTATGAAACATGTGCCACATTCTTTAGCTTGGTTCGACAAAAATGCATTGTTTCCTCTTTGCATACCTCGCCAATATATTTAAAAGGCAATGTAAAATATTTGTAAGAAATTACCTAATTAACACACACGTTAGCACCAACTTTACTACTATAGGGAAGTGGGAAATCAAATTATTGTAAAGTGACGTGGTAAGTAGTCATGATTCCTAAGAAATATTATATTACTTCTATAATGTTATTATAAATAATCCATAATATCAAAGGTCATCGTTATTATAACTAAAATTACACCTCGTGTTGTGTCTTAATTTATAGTATTGGACAAACGTCAGTTGCAAGCCGTTTGCCCCAAAAGTCAGATTAACACTGTTTATCACAATCATGATAAACACAGTTAATCGACTTTTTGGGCAAATGGCTTGCCATTATAACAAGCCGTCTGCCCCAAAAGTAGATAAACACTGTCTATCTACTTTGGGGCAAATGGCGTGCATATAGCGCGCCATTTGCTCAAAAAGTAGATAAACTATGTTTATCAGGTCAGATAAACTCATTTCATCACATGATAAATAGAGTTCATCTGAAAAGACAGTGTTATTTAAATCTCCCCAAGAGAGGGATATTCAAGATGCCAATTCGCAAGCATCTTTTCGGTGTTGCGCGTGCATTGTCAGATCCAGTGTAAACTCTTCAAGCAATGGTAACGCTAAACGTTGCGTCAATTTGATCTAGAACTCAATCTAGCTTTCATAATTACCTTTTATTTATAAATTAAGTATTGCGTAAGAAAGATGGATCATGGTACAACAAATAGTAATCATAGTCTTTCTTACTTTTTTTTTTTTTTTTTTGCATTCAATTAGACAGTATATTCACAATTGTATAAACTTTCTAAAAAAGGGGTTAAAATATGAAAAGAAAACTTTCACGGATGAAATTAAAGCCTACTTTTGAGACACGATATTGAAAAACCTTAAAGGGATATAGTTGAGTGTTGATCACACTGAAATTTAGTAACCAAAACCTGCACCATTACTGTACAAACTAATAGTTATAACTCCACCATGCTCGAAAATAATATACTTACAAACGACTAAGTAAAAACCCGGTTATCTTTCAAAAAGAGCCGTTACAACTCAAGAGGGCGCTATCTAAATACTCATTGGTTTCAGCCATTTTTCATACAAAACCGTGCATGTGATGTTTTGTTGAAATAATGATTAAATAGAGATCTAATCAACAACTATTTAAAAACCTCTTTTGACAATTTTTGAAAGAAGTGTATAAACATTTTATGTATTTTAAAAAAAAGTCAAGATATCGTCTAGCCAAACGATATAAAAATAAAATATTTTGAAATCAATCTTAACAAATCTGAGAGCATTCGAAAAGGAATGATTCTCATTTCACATGTTTTTTTCAAAGATCTTTCAAATGGAATTAAAACCAACCAATTTAGTATAAAGGGTCATTTCGGAAAATACAAAGACTCAAGTGTACCTTTCAGTTTTCCCCGTATAAAAGAATTTCATAAATGTAATATTTCGGATCAATTGTCTCGATTTCAATGATTGGGTGTACTGTTACAAGTCTTAAATGTTCAGTTTTTAAAATAAATTCCTCTGAAAATTTGTAAGCCGTGAATCTCATGAACAACAAATCATTCGGCTCTGCGCGTAGATCGTACCCGAGCGTATCGGCACCGCTACTAGCTGTGTACGACGGTGTGAAGATTTTCACGTGCTTTGCTTCTCGTTTTTCAAAATAACAGTTAAAATAAACAATTAAAATACATTAGAAAAAAACATCTAACCTGGATTAAAATTAAAAGTTTTTTATCTATATCAAACGGTTAAATGTAATTTCATGAGCTGATAAGAAATACATGACCGAGTTTGTTGCTAGTACTATGTATACAGCTATGCACGGCATGAGTGAGTTCCGCACACTCATCGATATAATTAGATTCATGCTGGAAAATGCGAAACAAGCAATCTTTTTTTACCGCGGAGGATAGCCACGCCACTAGACAAGGTTAAACTCCCAATACAGTCGCGCTCAAATGTGCTTCATCTGCATTTAACGTGAATTGTTCATTTTATATCTATAAAATAAAACCAAATTAAAGACATTAAGAACAATTGTTTATTATGTATGAATACATATCTTATTATTATACAACGAAGCGTGCATGTTGGTATGTCCTTCCACGGTCGATATAAATTGTAATCAAATTCCGGCTGTCCAAATTTTTCCGAAATTTGATATTTTCTCCTAACTTCAGAAAGTTGCAGCTGAGGTGATGAAAATATAAACCAAGAACTTAAAGGGATAGTTGAGTTCTGGTAAAGAGAGTACAGTTTTGGTCAAACTGAATTTTAGTAACCAAAACCTGAACAATTACATTACAAACTAATAGTAATAACTCCACCATGCTCAAAAGGAATAAAACATTACAAATGACTAAGTAAAAAGCCTTTTTTTCTCAATGATATTTATTTTCACCATTGCCAGTTACAAACAATAACAAAATAACAATAACAAAATCAGTACATAAAATAATCTGCATGTTAACATAATTATATAGAATATGATTTTACATTCACATCTAAATAATACAAATGAACTTTTACTATTTACATCAAATAAAGCATGAAACATGCATGCATGAAGAAAGCATGAACATAAAAAGGGGACAATATGAGAGAAAACCCATTCTCCCCCCCCAAAAATACAACACCCATACAAGCACTTATATACACACATACACACGCGTGCACAGACACCCACACACACATCCACTGAAAACATGTCTACATCTTGTGAGAATCTCGACCATTATATCAGCCATGTTCATTTCATTGCTTCTATTCGCCTTCCCTATTTTATTCTGCACGAAGCTATTCTAAATTGTCACACTTTCTAAAATGATATGTTAGTGTACTTCGGTCCCCAGCTAATTTCTTCTCCTATAAATATCATATATTTTATCAAAATTATTATATGATTTAATAACTGTTCCTTCCCTATGTTTAACTCAACTATCCCTACATGGATACCTTTCCAATTTATATTTGTAATCTCTACTAAATTAAATAATTTCCCACACTCTTCCCAAATTGGTTTTACTTTCTCACAAAGACAAAATAAATGCTCGTAGGTTTCTTCATATTTACCACAAAAAGAACATAAATTACTATTAACCATTTTAAATGTATATAAATGTAATTTAGTATATAACATATTATAAAGCATTTTAAATTTAAATTCTCAAAGTTTACTATTAAAAGTGCAATTTCTAAGTCTTACAAAATGTATTGTTTATCTTTCCCATTAAGATTATAAATCTGCTCTAAATTTCGTTCTGCATATGATTTTTCTACTCTCTTATTTAATAAAAATGAATATATAATTTTTGAAGTAATTTTATCTAACAAATATACCCTTTCAAAAATTAAAAAGTCCATATCTAATTCCCTATCTATATTTGAGTGAGTTTTTTATTTAAAATTCGTTTCCATGAAGAGGGGATACCAAGAAAAAATACATTGTATTTTAGTAATTTCTAAAGTATTTAAACCTTTTCTTTGAAATTCCTCATTTGCTTTTATATTGCCTTCTCCATCAACAATATGATGCAACTTATAAACATTTTTTTTAAATAGTTGTTCATCAAAAGGAACATGACCATCAATAAAAACAAATCTATTATTATAAATAATCTCATTCCTCTTAGATGTATCTTTTTTTAACAAAAATGTTTTCGTGGCCATCCAAACGTCTAACATATCTCTATGAAATGCTGGTAATACTAATTCAGATATGCCTACGGTTGCATTATTATAAAATATCAAACTTCCTCCAACATCTTTAGTTACATAATTAAAATACAGTTTCGACCCCATTTTTGCATCCCCCGTTAAGATTAGCTTTACCCACATAATCCTTTGCACTAAAATAAATAAATGAAAGTCTGTTAGTCTAAGTCCACCTTTACAATAATCCAAGAACATAACATTTCGTTTGATCTTATCTTTTCCATTCCACAAAAAGTCAAAAACTAATTTATCCAAATCTTGAAATACCCAATTCGGTACTGGTGTCAGCGCCGATACATAAATCAATTTTGACAAAATAAACGTTTTTATCAGTTGGATTTTCCCCATTAAAGTTAGGTCTCTTTGTTTCCACCAAGACAACAATTTTTTATTCTACTAAAAAATTCCTTATAATTTGTCCTTTCCTGAACTTCAACATCTAAAGAAAAGTAAATACCCAGACTCTTGACTATTTGTACTATTTTAACAAATTGAAGAATACGACTTTCCTTTTGAGAAGGGCCTAACAATAATATAAAAGTTGTTTCTTTATTAATTTTCAATCCAGAATTTCTAGAAAAACTTTCAAACAATTTCTCTACCTTTTTAAATGATTTGGAATCCCGAATAAAGAGAGTCATATCGTCTGCATAACGAATTTGTTTTACTTGTACATTATCAAACATAAATCCTTAAATTTCTGGGTCTTTGCATATTGAACGGGCTAAAATTGCAATACAAAGTATAAACAAATATGGGGACAGGGTCCCCCTTTCTAACACCTCTCTTAATATCAAAGTATCCAGTAGATGCGCCCCCATTAAAAACACAACTTTGAGCATTATTATACAGTAAATAGTTTCTACCCATCTACAAAATGTCGGTCCAAAGCCAAATGAAATCAAAACCTGCTGCAAAAAAATATATGAAACGGAATCAAATGCTTTTTCAAAATCAATTATCATCATATATCCAGATATGTTATTGACAAAACAGCCTGTTATCATGCAAAAAGAGCCACTACAACTCAAGAGGGCGCTCCACAAACACTCATCGGTTTCAGTCATTTAAAAATAAAATATTGTGCCTGTGATGTTTTGTTGAAATAGTGATTAGATAGAGAGATAATCAACAACTATTTAAACAACTTTTTTTGTAGATTTGTGAAAAGAGGAAGCATTTTTCTTTTGATTTTTTTAACGGCAGGTTCAAAATTATCGAATATTTGTGGGGCACCACATTTATTACAAATGGTTATGTTTATGGCTATTTCAGTCATTTCTGAACCGATTTTGATCAAATAAAGTTTATTAGGTTATACATATACATATGTATAACCTATTGATTTCGTCAAGATTTTTATTTATTCTTCTTCTTCTTTTTCTTCTTCCTAATTTTGTCCGTCGCATATCTCAAGATCAGATGAATCAATTGTCATGAATCTTCACATGATGATAGATCGTGATCTAACTTAGAACTGCGAAGCTTTTTAGTGACGTCATATCACTATGACGTCATAAGGACGCTATTTTGTAAAATATCATTAATCATCATATCTCAGTCATGCATCATCAATTTCAATTCAAATTTCACATCAATATTAATCTGGTCAATCGTCATCTTTTAAGCTCATGTGCATGCGCTTACACTCGGAGACGCGCGCGTACGCGTCCGTCAAATGAAAAAAAAAAAAATGCTCAAAACCCTAACCCAAGTTACTATATGTTTCAAAATTTTCCGCGCGTGCGCGTATTTGCGTGCGTAACGCGAATGAATAGAAAAATTGTTGTTTTTTCACATGTTTTGCATTCCTTATACATCCCTCAACACACCCTATAAATTTGAGTCATTGTTGACTCATAATAACGGAGTACGCGCGCGTCAAAGTCAAAATTACGCGCACACGCAAATTGGCAAAATATGGTAAAAACATTTTTTTTTTATTCGGCCATAACTTTTTAAAAAGTCTACAAACACCCAATTTTATTTTAATATTCGGATAGATTATGAGTTGTAAATACGAATTCATACCTCATTTATGCCAAGTAAATGTTATAAAGTCATCATATTGAGGGTTAAAGTTGAAATTGCGAATGTATACAATTATGATTAGTCTGCCACGCATCAACATTATATCTTGTATTGGCAAATGCAGAGTGCAATCTTTTACTCATACATGTATACCATCATTTGTTTATATCTGTCAAGTGAACAAGGGCTGGTGTCGTGGTTCGAATCTGTCACTCTTGATCTTACTCTCTAATTATTGTGGGTTCGAATCCAAGGCAATATTTTATTTATTTATTTTTTTTTTTTTTGATGATACTGGATCATGTTCTTACTTCGAACTGCCAACTTTTTCAGTGACGTCACATCACTGTGACGTCATCAGGACGCCATTTCGTCAAATTGTAATAATCATCATATCTTAGTCATGAATTATCAAATTCAATTCAAATTTTGCATCAATATTTCTCAGGTTAATGGTCATCTTTTAAGCTCATGCGCATGCAATTACACTCGGAGACGCGCGCGTACGCGTCCGTCAATTAATTTTTTTTTTGTATTTCTTTTTTCTTCTTTTTTACTTTTTATTGGGGGAGTATGTGATATTATTCATATGATGATTGAGTAGTTATTTTTGAAAAATGCTTTTATCATAAGAATTCGATACATATAACCTTAATTCGTCAAAAGTGACGAATTCAAAATCTAGTTCTGTCATTAAAATTGTATGCTCTTTCGAATTTGACACTCAGTTTTTCATTATCTCACAAAAAAATTATTTTGTGTAGCGCTCTCTATACCAAAACTCAACTATCCCTTTAATATTCATGAAATCAAAATTTAGGTAAAAACTTTACAAAGTTGTATATCTCAAGTCAAAAATACCCTTGAATTTCGCGTGCTTGCGCACGAATTGGCATCGTGAAAAGCTCTCTCTTGATGAGATTGAAATAACTCTGCTTATCAGATAAACACTGTTTATCACCTGATAAACACTGTTTATCTACTTTTTGGGCAAACGGCATGCCATAAACGTCCATACTAATGATGATGTAATTATGAAGATTAAAGCTAAGGCAACATTCACAATGATTTGGTATCCAAGAGATCAGGAAAAGGGACTTGTAGAACCTGAGACGAAGAAAGGAAATAATAATGTGGTCATACTCACTATTGCAAAATTTGATCCGATTATGATTCCAAAACAGCCGACGCTTTTACTCGAAGTCGCTGCGGATTAATGGGGATGTCAGTTTTAATGACTGCAAATACATTGAATTGAATAATTTGCTACTGTGATAATAATATTATCACATTATTTTAATTCATTAATATTCAGCATGTGCTACTTTTACTTCTCAATATTGTTGTTTGCCTCCTTTAGTGGGGGCACGCTACAAGATTCCTATCTCGCACCCTTAGGCAAACGTGTATTTTTGACATTGTATTGCCCGAATATGACTTTATTTTGCCCGAATTGACACTGTCTTGCCTGAATGAGAAATGGTTTTGCCAAAATATGATCATGGATTTGCCCGAATATGTTTTGGGGTTATTTTTCCTGCTTGTATCATTTTGAATACATGTTCGATCATATACACAATGTTACGTCGTAAAATTCCGCAGTGTCGATCTTTATAAATACAATCGTTTTTACGTTAACAGTAAAAGTGATTGTATGAGATCATAATAATGAAATTAATTATTATACATTATATTAAATGTCAGGAGAATGTTAAGAATGTGAGGAAAATAACAAAAAACAGTTAATAGATAGAAATAACAACAATGATTCATCATCAAGAAAACTATGCACGCAATAAGAGGTGATTTTGGACCAAAACTTCTACATGAACAAAACCCTGGATAGTTTTAGCATTATATCCCAAACAGGAAAGCAGACGGGCTGAGCGAGAGGCAACCATTTCTCCCTAGAATGGGAAGGGGCAATTTCGCAATGCCCTTTTAAGCCCTCTGCAGACAGAGCCGACTCGACCCGATTCGACTGGTTTTCATTCGGATTGGCTCAGTTTTCAGTGCCTTGCGACACACATTTTGCCAGTCGAAAGACAGTCGGATGCTAGTTTGGGCCAATTCAACACGATGAAATGGATCAGACCAACCTGGCCCACCTCTAGCCTGATTGAAACCAGTCGGATCGGGTCGAGTCGGCTCTGTCTGCGCCGGGCTTTACACCCTAGACACGTCATTAGAGTGAATACCTGAAAGAGATGAATTTCGATATCCAAAACTGGCGTTTGTGCTGTGAGTAGGAAAAGTAGATGAGACTGCTTCCTCGGGGGGTGCATATAGGAAGTCTTTGCATGAGTCCTGGTCGATCATGAGGTCATTGTCGATTGAACAACATTTCATTGCTTGTGTGGTATCCATCCAGGAGACGGCAGATATCTGATCGCCGAGAAGTATTGGGGGCTGAATGTAGAGCGACCGCTCGGAGTTTTGAAAACAGGCGAGACTTCCATGGTCGTCACTTCCAACTGTTGCATTGCACTCAACAGTCAGCCAGTCATTGACAGGAATCTTGGGTTTCTGAACTGCACACGTAGCCTTTCCAGGCGGAAATGATACAGCGATGTCAGTGGTATAAGTCTTGAAGAGGTTAGTTTCATTTTTGAATTCTATAACAGTTATCACATATTGTCCTTCATCTGTCTTTACAAGGTTAACAATGCTCAATACAATGGTCAGGTTACTTTGTTCTAAAGACAGTTTGACATCAATGCGTCCATCCTGACCTGGTTTCAAACCACGTGGGTCAATCTGGTTATTATAGAAGAAGGGTTGCGGCATGCCAACGAGAGCGGCTGTGCATGAGTACTCAGCATCTTGCAAGGTTTGTTCATAGATGAATGTCCGGTTGACGTTGGTTCCTATGGGGAATGTGGTTGATGCAACACCAGTGGAAAGGTAGACGACGAGGAGCGTGATCAGCGTCATCGGTGAACGGAACCGTTGTCTAGGGCCCATGCCTCTGCTCAACTCTAATGATTGTGAGTAGAAAGGGAGGAGAAATTATTCAATTTATTCATATGGTTAGTTTGTATAAGTAAAATGATTTATATATGGGTCTTCAAACGATATCTACGAACATTCTCAAAGAGAAATATCACATGTTCACGATAAAAAAAGAATAACCTAAAAACATCATATTGTACAAATTCACCGTACGAATGTTAACAATCAGAAGTACTTTGCATATAATATGAGAAACTAAAGGACATGGTAACTAAATAAATACAATGTTTTGTATCTAGAAGATAAAACATTATATAATGATACAAAAAAAATCAAACCTCCACACAAAACAGTTGCTTTGCCACATAATATCGTAACATGTTAATTCAACAAATACCAATTTTAAACGACTCGGGTAGCTAGATTGCATCTGTGTCTATATTTTAATGACACAATAAATTCGCATTGAATCAAACAGACCCTACTTTATTTTATATTCTAATGATCTGGTGCACAGGTGAACATTTTACTCAAATCATGTATCACTGCATCATCAGATGTTTCTACTAAAATACAATATGATGTGTTACTACGTATATCAGAAATATCAAATGAGCATTTGATTATACCAAAAATCTGCATTTTGTAATATTACGATTTATCTCATCATATTCACTTAATTAAATTCATATTAAACTCAACCATAACCATGATAACCATGATAACCCTGATAACATATTCTACTGAGTAGAATCGTCAATGAATTCATGAATTTACGGTATTATTTGATGTTCTTAAGTCGAAAACATGACATAAAATCAAACATATTGCTTTTTATTGTGCTGTCACTCTATACATAAGTCTACTACATAAATCCTAGCAAAACCTTTACTCCAATATTTCCGTACCATAGACTTCGAATTAGCTAACCTGTTTACAAACATACAAACAAGAGTAAATCCCTAGATTTTACCGTATTAACAGGTGAATAACATGAAGTGAAGTTGAATAGTATCATAACATTACGATTACCTTTGGCTATGTCGATATTCGATATTGGCCACGTTCATCCAGGGCGGATGCAGAGTCATCTAGTGACTCTAATAAACATATTATTGTAGTATTATGTACATGTAGTTTTGTGCGTGCATGTAGTTCTTAGTTAGTTTGTGTAACTTGTGTATGTTACGTACGTTTTTTTGTTAACCCTTCACTGATAGATTTTTGTAATCATGATAGAGTTAATACATGGCCCACAAGGTTCGTGTAGGCAATGGGTTAATAATGGCAGTCATATGTGGAAACAATGCAATGTATGGGGTTTGTTATATGTAACAATACAGTTTCAGTATGCAATGTTATAATTAGATATCCATGTAGGGGGTAATCAACATCGAGGTGGGGGATCTTCGAGGGGGTATTATTGATCATTTCCCAAGTATCAAACAAGTTACTCTACTGACGATGCATACGGTTGAACAATTTTAGTTTTGTATAGGTTTGTAATGATTTCGGTCCATCGCAGATCTTGTGTGACGATCGTCACCTTATCTGTACTTTCAAAATTAAAGGGATTAAGTAGCATGTGCACAAACTGAAGAAGAGATCATAAAACATGTAATTCTCTGGTGTGATATGTCCACTGAGTGATGTTTGGAGATTCATGGCATGAATATCGCATTACTGTGTGATGAGCGAAAATGCAAGGTGATATTTGGTAACGAATTGCACTTTCTTTACACACAGTTGGTAGTCTCCCATTAAGACTTTCATGAATTTTATAACGAAATAAACATTGGTAAAAACGGAAACCTTTTCCTTGCTTCTATTAGTAATTCGAAAGAACAACATATGCGAGAACCGATAGAGATCGAAGTAAGTTTTGTGTATATTATGCGATGTTACCAGGTCCCTTTAAGGTGGAATGCTGCATTGACATTGTGCATTTAATGTTTGTTATGAAAAAATGTGAATGGGCGACATCATGCTTGAGCATTTGAAAAGAAAACTACGATCGATAATGATTCCAGTTCGTACTTCGCACTGATCGTGACGTCACAAAGGTGCTTTCATCACGATTTCAATTTCTCGCCCAAGAATCAACATTAATTTGACAAATAAATATTAATTTGTATGACTGTGAAAACTATCAGAATACTAGACACATCACACATTCGCGGATTGGCGAGGGAGCATTATCGCCCCGCCATAAGGAGAGCTTTTAATTGTGTCTCGCGTGATTTGACATATCAACTCTAAAATCATATTATTGTAAGTCGCACATGAATGTTCCAGTGATTTGTTGCCATGTGTAACTGGCTAGAAAGTACCAGGCAAGCCAACAGTTTGTGCCCTAATAGTTGCCGCGAAGGCAATGCGACCAGTTCTAACCCACTAGCAAAAGCTCAAACCAATTAAAAGGTTTTTAGAACAACAACAGCAACAGCAACAGCAACACTACGGTAGACATTTATCTTCTTCGATGATTTAACTCGAAATTCGATGGTTCTGTCCCAAAATAAGAAAACATTCTTTTGTCACCCGGAAATCAAAAGATTTTTCTATCAAAACTCCGACAGGCATTACGGGAGCAAAGCGAAATTGAAGGGGAAAGGGAGGGGGAGGGGCGGGGGGGGGGGGGGGGGGCGCTCCAAGGCGCTTCAATCACGTGGCTTTCAATATCTTATATAAATCGTGTGCTGATGATTCAAAGCTCAATTTCACGATAATTTTATTTCTGTATAGCGCCATCCAGTGGATACCGGTTTATAATGCTTTCGCTCGTCGGCATACCGTGTATACCTTTACCCATCGTCGAAGTTATTGTTATGATTGTTATCATCGCCACACTATGATTACAAAGGATCATCATCATCACCATCATCATTATCATCATCATGGTATTTATCATCATCATCATCATCATCACCATCATCATTATCATCATCATTATAATCATCATCATCATCATCATCATAATCATCATCATCATCATTATCATCATCATCATCATCATCATCATCATCATCATCGTCTTCATCTTCATCATCATTATTATCGTCACTATCAACTACCCTTTTCACCACTACCATCACCACCATCATATAAATTATATTATTTGGAAGTAATATCTGAACACGTTCTCGTCGAATTAAAGAGTCATTATTACTTGTTGGATTAGACGTTTCAGGTCACATTTACGATTTTTACGATTAAATTTTTTAAAGGACATCCTTCTTTCGTAGTGTTCAGAAATAAAGCCGACTCAATAAAGTAAGAGTTGGAAAGCATGTTTCTCAAATGGGCAAACAATTATTACTGGGTACATGGGGATACAAAATCAGTTACTAATTGTTTTAACAATTCTTTGTTACTTTTTTGTTAAACTTCGAGTACATTTAACATAAATAAGAGCAAAATTTACATACAAATTTCAAAATACAAGGGAAAATACATATTATCAAAGATAGTTTGTGTTACATTAAAACGCATTACGTTGTAAAATTATTAAATATTACCTGTTTGTATGAGCTTTTAAAATGATAAAAAGATTTAAGCTTTCATTTTATCGGGTAATTTATCCCATATAACGGGACCTTCATGGATGACCATATTGATTTCACAAAGCAATGGCGCGGCAAAGGCCAACCCATCATTGGGGTGGGATTTGATAAAGAGGGTGAGTGCATCATGATAGAGGGGCAAAATAAGACACGTAAGTCATGTAAGTAAAGCAGGGAAAATAAGAAAGAAGGAATTCCCATTCGGTACCCAATACCCAATGTAACCCAATGTAAAATCGAATTCTTTATCAATGTTTTTTTTTTTTTTTTTTTTTTTTTGAGGGGGGGGGGGGGGGGGGGGGGTGGGGTCAGGGAGTTATCGTCCTTCCTTCCTACAAACAAACGTTGTGATCTGCATTATACATAATTTCCGAATATGTCATACCATTTTCACTTTGTTTTAGTGAAACAAATTAAGGAATCACTGAATAAACAATAATTTTGTATGTTAGCACCGATTAATTATTTACATTCAATATTTCATGTAGAAAGTAAATATGCTACTGCTGCTTATTTCGCTTCACGATGAAAAGGGTGATCAAGGTGTGATAGCAACGAAAAACGTTTTTGATTTACAATACTAATGTTCAGTTCTGAGGGATCTACCGGATCTACTTCGTGCACTATAAGTATCCATCCGCCTAATATAATTTATACAGATATGTTATTATTGAATGTTTTATGTATTCTTATTCTTTCTCGAATTATGCTAAGTCAAATGTCAGAATAGTTGAGCTTACTCTGAACTATATTACTGTGACAGTAAATTTACGAGTTCTAGTCGGTTCCATGGGCGTAGAAACTTGGCGAGGTAGGGGCTGGGCTGCGGCTGGGCTGCAGCTGCGGCCTCCCCTCGAGTTTTGTAAACGGCCATATTCGGCAAAAACGCACTCGATATTCGGGCAAATCATGTTATAAATCAGGCTAATCCATGTCATATTCGGCCAAAAAAATGTCATATTCGGCCAAAATCATATCATATTCGGGAAAAATCATGAGACATTCGGGCAGTGTCATGTCATTTCCGGACCGTCTCATATTCAGGCAAAATCGTGTTATTTTGGGCTAGTTGAAAAATGCAATTTTGAGAATCAAGTTTGGGGCGAGGACCCTTTTTTCTTAACCTTTTATATTGCTTGTCAGGTAAAAATACGAAAATTCGGGCAAAAGCCCTCAGCACTGCCGCAGCCCCCCCCCCCCCCCCCCCCCGGAGAAGAACGTGCCCCTACTCCCATGGTCGGGTCGATAGTAGCCTTTAGTCAATGCTGTACATGGCTAGGAGATTCTACATGAGCTGTAGTCCCATTTCATTATTTGTAAAGCGCATAGAATAAGCTATTATATTATAAATGCGCTATATAAGAAATGTATTATTATCACGATTATTTCGACTGTTGCAACTTGCACGGCATGGGATCAACGGGATTGCACTGGATAGCGCACGGGCTGTTCGCTTTGCTCACGATGCACACTTAGTTCACGTAGTTGTGCCACACATACTGCCTTGACAAAAGGCTAGTTCGATATCGGGTGACAAAAAGTATGCAATTATTGTATCATGATATCTTATTTTGTATTTGATTTATTATTGTCTTCTTTAAAAATACAGGGTAGGTCTTTCAGTTAAAAAACTGCTTTACAACTGCGCATTGTATGAGACGTACACATATATGTCACAATACAATTACAAATACAAATCAATACATTAAATAATATACAACATCATTAATTAAAATACAATTACAAACTAAAATTACATCAGCAGGCGAAAATATTCCCTTATCACCCCACCCAAAAGTTACATTACAACTGAGTTATACAACATTTACAACTTCAACTAACCTTAATTTATTGATTGACGAGCTTGCGTCCCCAACTAATCACAGTGATTACTTTCGGAATCACAATGAAACAAAACCAGGATGTGATGAATTCAAGTCACGTGGCTTGAGAAATTTTCCAGTTGGGGACGAAAGCTCGCCAGTCAATAAATTAAGATTAGTTGAAGTTGTACATTTTGTATATGAATCTCCCTAACCAATGAACGTTTTTTGTATCATACAACTGAGTCATTAAAGTAAAACCAGTATATAAGTGTAACATTAAATTATCGGTCATAGATATTCATAACATATTTATTGCACTTCTACATGTCTAGCCTCTAACAAAAATTTAGTGAGGAACTAGATTGAATGGCAATGGAAGTTTAACGAACTACCTGTATGAACAAATGATCGCTTCATACATGTCATATTTTCAGTACGAGGATATGGTAAGGTGAGTGGGGTTCTCAAAGTGTATCAAGTTACATAATGGCTGGTGCGCCGTTCTAGGGTTAGATAATTATATTATACTGGAGTCATATAATGTATTGCTTTATACATAATCAGACAGTAATTATATTATATTTTTTGTTCCACTGCTTGCCAATTCAGTGTAGATAACAAAAAACACTTAGATGTAAAGCGGTCTACATTTAAAACAAGTCTTGCATATTTATTCTGTAATTTGTGTAACTTTGATGAATTGAGCAGCTTCCCCATGCAGTGCAGCAATAATCTACACTGTTACAATGATCGAAAGGAATACATAATTACACATGACTAAGTAAAAAGCCTGTTTATCCTTTCAAAAATGCCGTTAAAACTCAATAGGGCGCACTATAAAAACTCATTGGTTTCAACCATTTAAAATAAAATACTGTGCATGTGATGTTTTATTGAAATAGTGATTAGATAGAGAGATAATCAACAACTATTTAACAACCTCTTTTGTAAAGTTTTGAAAAGAAGCGTTTCAAACAAATTTGTAACGGCTTGTTCAAAATTATCGAATAAATGTGGGTCCCCACAATTATTACAAATGGTTATGTTTATCGATATTTCAATCATTTCAGAACCGATTTTGATCAAATAAAGATTATTATGTCATTATAATTGTATGATCTTTCAAATTTGACACTTATTTTGTCATTATTTCTTAAATTGTGTAGCGCCCTCTCTACCAAAACTCAACTATCCCTTTGAGTCTCATTTATCAATATAAATAAAATGGTATAAGTGCATTTTGTAAATTGAAATAAATGGATCAAGACAAATATTACACCACGATTTGTCGATTTGAAATGAAGTACATTTGTTTTACTCTATATTATTTTTCAGTAGATATAAAAATATGATAGCCTGCTGAATATTTGGCATGGGCGCATGGGGATTTTTTTTTTTCGAGGGGAGGGGGTGAGGTATTTTGCATGACTGTTATAATAACGTTTTCCGTTTTCACCTCCTAAGCACAACAAATCCTTACCACACAATGGATGCACGCAAATTGTCATGCTTTTAATGAGTTGGTCCGAATATGACACGGTTGCATCATCATCATCATCATTATCATCATCATCATCATCATCATCATCATCATCATCATCATCATCATCATCATCATCATAGGGGCATTTCCACGGTAACTCGCGTTACACTTTATAGTACATTGACTACTTCAATGTGCTGTAACTCCATATTGTGTGGAACTGAAGGCTGATTTTATCACCAAGGATTAATTAGATGTGCAGTTATTAGACAACACAAAACAGACCCACAGATCGGCTACCTGTAGGAACCTTTGTGGAAGAATCCCGTTCGGTAACTCGCGCTACAAAA
>JBAMJV010001948.1:0-89548 GCA_037951105.1 Echinarachnius parma
TTCATTTTCGGATTAACGAATCCAATTTCAATTCCGATTTAACGAACCTTCGGAATATCGAACCCCGGGGGGGGGGGGGGGCCCTGTCCTCATAGAAAGGGGGGTATCATATGGTGGCCCCGGAGGGCATCGTGAATCGTGAACTTTGATTCACGATTCACGATGAGTCCGCATATTGTATTGCGAACTTTCATTCCGATATGCAAATCGTATATTTTATTGCGAATTTTGATTCACGATTTTGCAAAGTCGCATATTTATTGCGAACTTTGTTGCAATATTCACGATCAAATTTGCAAAATCGCAACCTTTTTTCAATATTCACGACGTAAGATATACAATTTCGTGAACTTTGTCTCAAGATTCACGACGAGATCGATATTCACGACGGATATTCACGATATCGTGAATTTGGTGTCTTATAGTTGATCGTGAATTTGTTTCTACTTGCTTGAGCGGTATTCTTTATCAGTCCTCCTCGTTGAGGCGTTTGAACAGAGAATGCGAGTATTAATATAGGGAGGGAGAGAAGAGAAGCTAGAGCATAACAATGTTTCTGGGTGGCTAGGGGTAGCCATGGGGTAGCAAGGGGGGTGCGGTGTAGAGGGGATATATACGGAGTATATATTACTCATCGTTTGAGAGGTTTAACTAATCTTGAACAAAGAATGGGATTTCTATGGGGAGGAGAAAAAAGGGAGAGGGCATAATAATGTTTTCTGGATGCTAGGGTAGCCAAGGGGGGGGGGGGGGGGGGGGGGGTCTGAGGGTTAATGGGATATAACGGAGTATATATTACCTCCTCGGTTTGAGGGGGTTTAATTGAATATGAACAAAGAATGGGACTACTAATCTGGGGAGGGGAGAAAGGGGGGAGCTAAATGTTTTCTGGATGGCAAAGGCTAGTCAAGGGGTGGCGGGTTAAGGGGGATATAAAAGAGTATATTTGGTTTGAGGGGTTTAATTAAAATAAAATGAACAGAGAATGGGACTACTATTTAATTATTTTAAAAAACCTCAACCTAAGAGGACAAATACCCAGGTAGCAAACAAACGTTGGTCCCATCGTTGGAGCAACGTTGGCCCTTTTTTCTCTAAACGTGGTCCAACGCTTTCCGCAAACGTTGGATCCGCGATGCTTGTGTACTCCCAAATGACGCTGCTCCAACATGTTGGACCAACGTTGGTCCAATAAGTCTGTCCAACGTCCAACGAGTGGCAAATTTCCAACGTTGGACCAACGTTGGCATCCAACCTGATTCTAAACAATTAGATTATGATATTTTGTATGCGGATGTCCAACATTGATCCAACGTTGATCCAACTGTCCAACGTCCACGAGTTCCAACGAGTTGGCAAATTTCCAACGTTGTCGACCAACGTTGGCTTGCTCCGGGGTATACTCTTTTATATCCGCCTTAACCAGCACACCCCCCCCCCCCCTGGCTACCCCTAGCATCCAGAAACGAGTCCAACCTTCCCCCTCCCTATAGTAGTCACTTCTCTGTTAATATTACTTTAATTTAACCCGGACCCCTCAAACCAAGAAGATAATAGACCCCTTGGTATATCCCTTTACCAGCAACCCCACATGGATAGTCCCCATTTCTTATTCATATTTAATAAAACCTCATATCCGAGCAGGTTATATACTCCGTTATATCTCCTTATCCCGCACCCCCCCCCCCCCCCCCCCCCCCCACAGCATATTAATAATGTATTTAATAGTCCCCATTCTTTGTTCATATTTAATTAAACCCCATCAAACCGAGGAGGTAATATAAACTCCGTTATATCCCCTCAACCCGCACCCCCCACCCCCCCCCCCCCCCTCCCCTGGCTACCCCTAGCCAACCAGAAAACATTGTTATGCTCTAGCTTCTCATTCTCTCCCCTCCCTATATAATACTTCCATTCTCTGTTCAAACGCCCTCAAACCATATCGATGCCTCAAACCGAGGAGGACTGATACAGAATACCGCTCAAGCAGGTAGAAACAATTCCACAATCAACTATAAGACACCAACTTCACGATATCGTGAATATCCCGTCGTGAATATCTCGTCGTGAAGTCTTGAGACAAAGTTCACGAATTGTATATCTTACGACGTGAATATTGAAAAAAGTTGCGATTTTACAAATTGATCGTGGATATTGCAACAAAGTTCGCAATAAAATATGCGACTTTGCCAAATCGTGAATCAAAGTTCACATACAAATGCGACTCATCGTGAATCGTGATCAAAGTTTCGATTCACGATGTCCCTCCGGGGCCACCATAGTATCATGCTTACTACCAGATCAGGCTGTTACTCGAGTATCTTGAATAGGGTCTCAAAATCACCAACAATCAGGAAAAGGGGTATCTTTTTTAGGTTGATGAGTTACGCATTTAGGGTCTCTAAAATTCAGCTTACTTGCTTAGGGTTCATTCAACACTAGAACAAGTTTTAGTCACCGTTTTGACCACCAAATCCCGGTCCTAAACATCGCACACATTCGCTGTTCGCTGTTCCATATCGTGCTCCTGGTCTCGTGCTCAGAGGTTGGAAAAACAACTTATTTACAATTTTACATTATGCTTGATCAAGGGCCTCATGCAAGGAAAGCAAAATAGTATTACTTGCTTATAGGGTATCAAAAATAGTTATAACTAGCTTAGGGGTTTACAAAAAAATGATTACTTGCTTAGGGTATCAAAAATAGTTATAACTTGCTTAGGGGTTTACAACAAATTGATTACTTGCTTAGGGTATCAAAAATAGTTATAACTTGCTTAGGGGTTTACAAAAAAATTGATTACTTACTTAGGGTAGCAAATTACCGATAATCATGCTTACTTAGGGTGTATTTTTTGCACCACGCAAATACTTGTTTAGGGTGCTTTTGGCAAGTCCTAGGTCACGCATGATGCTCCCCTTTCTATGAGGACAGACCCCACGGGTATCGAAATCGATTTCATTTTCGGAGAAACGAACCTTCGGAATGAAGAAGCTTCGGAATAACGAGCTTTCGGAATAACGAACCTTCGAAATAACGAGCTGTAACCTGTAAAAGAGGTCTTGAAAACGATATGTTTGTCGATCAATCTCAGTAGCGAGGAGCCTTGCATGAGATGTGCCCATGTGCTCCTGTACTAGAATCATTGAGGTCTAGGGGATTGAGCCCCAGGGAACAAGCTGTGTGTTCATATAATACCATTATCTAATATGTATATTTTTACGAGCGATTTACCAAGTTGACAGTCAGCGTGATTGATACTGTTTGGGAGCAGGGGCCGACTTTGATAGGGCGGCAGTAGAGGGTTCTGGGGACGGAGCTCGCTCTGTGGATTAAGGATTTTAGACTAACCAAGGAGGTACTAGGCTGACTAGTGCATACATGGACTAACATACTAACATTTAACAACTAGATTTATCATATTCCTTAAATTCTAGAAACATGTAAACAGTATAATTACGACGTAGATCTGTATTCACAGGGAACTGCAATTTTAATGTAAAACTGCCCCCATCATTCAAGAAAATACAAGAGGAAACATATGTGGTTTTCTTCCTAAGACCTTAGCTAGCCTAATGCTTTTTGAAACTTTTGAAACTATAATGCCTGATAACGTTTTGTTTTCTCAACACAATTTTGGAAGTAATCTTTTTCTTTTTTGTTCATGTTCTAGGTCCACATGAGCTGTATTTTCTGAAGGCTTTGTCATCAAATTTCAAACGGATCAACGTCTACGTTGTTGAACCTAGCCAGCCTATGCTCAAGTCATTTCGCCAAAGACTACAGACCGAGAACATCGCAGAAAAGGTCACATGCTACTGGTATCCCATTGAACTTGCCCAGTTTCTCTCAGAGCATGATGACTTCATGGACCCATCATGGCCGAAGTTCAACATGGTGTCGGCTATCCACTCTCTTACATATACGGAAGATCTGCAGACAACTGTCAAACGGTTGCTGTCCATGGTCAAACATAATGGAATAATCCTTTGTGAATTTTGCACAGGTATGTGTACAGTTGCATTTTATGGCTATTGATGGGAAATTACATCGGGTCTTTTTAAATGAACTACTGAATCAAGCAGATAAGTAATTCATAGTGTAATTGATTACGCTATCTGACTTGGTCGAGTATGAGTCATTGATTGGCTTAACTCAGTCATATGACGTCAAATTAATTAAGTATGTTTGCCACATAGTTCTACATCCCCTAGAGCGGTGATTGGTCAGTGTGAGAGAATGTTCATGAACATCTACAACTTAATTTTCTTGTGACGCTATCGATTGCAGGTGTTGTGTTCACTGTTGGAAGTAGACACATGCTGTAAAATACAGGTTGTTTACTGCATTCTTGAGATGTAATCTACTCTAGGCAGGGTGAAATGTACACACTTGTCAAAGTATACATTATGACATTCTTCAGATGCTTACATGTACTCTGTATGTATACATCAAAGTTGTTCTATTACGAATTAAATGAAAATTATTTCCATGTCATTTCGAAAAGCCACAGTTAATTTTTGTTTAGCTCAACTGCTTTAAAGGGAGAGATCCACTTTTGCAAGCCAAAATTCAAAAGTTGCGAGGTTATTGTCTTATATGAAAGGAAATGTCATTTAATAGCATGCCTGAAAAAATTAGGGCTTGAAATCTCTTTTTTGTGCAGTTATAGACCTAAAACTGAATAAACTGAGGGACGTCGGTTAATAGGTACATACGTATTTTCGGCCGGTGAGTAAGTTCGTACGTAGATTTCACGGAGTGCCAGATCGGTATGCATGACCCCTACGTGACCCGCGCTAGCTACGTGACCCGCGCATAAGTACTAATGTGTGAGCGTTTACCAAGCAAAATACCCAAACATCGCTTAAACTGACTACATGTAATTATATATTCTTTCTTTTTGAGATCTTTTTCCGTGACATACGTTAACAAATGTCGGCTTCACAATACCTTTACGAGAATTAGTACTATATTGTTGTAATATATGCTAAATCAGTTGAACTCCTTTATTGACCGATATATAGTTTAAATGGAGGGACACATTCGTTTTTCATTCGTAGAATCCAAATTAGAGGGCTGTTCGCTCTGATTTTTTTTTTGCGTGTTACATTGATCCCCATCCGTCAACTGAAAGCTGTTCAGACGTTTTGTAAAAGTGGACCTGTCCCTTTAATAGATGGTTATATTTTAATTATACCTCAGACAAAGCCGGTTAACATAATATATATTAAATTTGCTGTCGGGAACATCATGGAATTATATTTTGTGAAGACAATAAGTTCATCGACTACGTTTCGAGATTATAGTCATCCCTGTCAAAACATATACTGCTCGGAGAGGAACATTCCGTGATATTTCCTCCACCAATAGTTAACATCTGTACAATGTTATTCATGTGCTAATTAAGTTATAAATGCAAATTCAGTCATGTGACTATATAATTCATGGTATTCCAACAGCAAATATCTTGCTGGTATTGAAAGTTCTAAATTGTTTCTGTCATTTCTTTATCCAAATTACATCCAATCTGTACAGAAACCAGCATTCAGGACCAAATGTTGGTAGCGCAGCCGTGGCTTCATTCCGTGAGCTTCCCGCATTCTCCAGGAGACTACATACGCATGTGCAAAGAATCTGGCCATGACGTCACATCCCATCTTTTACCTCTATTTTGTGATGTCACAGAAATGTTTGAAGAATCGTCAGAGTACGGAAATAAGTTGCTTGACTTCTTCACGAGAACGTGCCATTTTCGCCAAGTGGCGCCCGAAGCAGCCGTCAGTAATGTGATCGAGTTTTTGCGCAGTAAGTCCTTTGAAGGAGACGGAGGGCGTACAATGGCAGCTGCGGAAGAAGTATTCACAATAACCAAGAAAAATTAATCCACCCCATCATATTATTTAGCCTTAGCGATTTGAAAAAAAGGTAGCCTAGCGTTTGTTCATATAAATTAGTAGAGTGGATGAAAGTACAATCAATAAAAATAAAAAAAAGAAGTTTTACTTGAGAGGTTACTTAAAAAAAAAACATTTTGTGACGTAGAGGAATATGAATTGCAAGAGAATACAAATTCTCAGCAAAAATCTGTTTGGAAACGGCTGAAATATAATGAAGTAAAGTTATTTGAAATACAAAGCAAGGGCGTAGACTTTTATTTGGGATTTCACAAATTTTTGAATTCTATATCTAAGTTTAAAATCATCTGGTTTGTTAAAGTTTACCAATTTGTAAGTAACTTTTTAAATCATTCATTTTTTTATATTTGATGTGTTTTTTTAAGAAAGATGGTCAACATTTAAATTTCACATTTATTGATTTAAAATTTTGATTCAGCTTATATTTTGATATTTTATATGTTATCCTTACCACATATATTACAAGTAAGCATTTCAAACAATGTAATAAAGGAATCATCATCAATTAAATAGTGGAAATACGTAAGCCCAATATCGCATTCAAAATTCCAGCAGAAAGCAGCTGAAATGGTGTTACGTCAGTACCGGGAGCCTGCGAGCTATCATTAGCAGATGATGTCTAAATAGACACTTTCGATCATCATCCTTGTTAGTTTAGGAGAATAGTTGTCATTATTTGTTCCTTTTCCTCACTCTTAAAGGGGTAGTTCAGTTTTGGTATAGAGGGCGCTGCACGAAATATTTGTTTGTGAGATAATGAAAAACTGAGTGTAGAATTTGAAAGAACATACAATTTTAATGGCAGAATAAACTTTATTTGATCAAAATCGGTTCAGAAATGGCTGAAATTTCAATAATTTATCCAAACAGAATACATTTTGGGCCCAGATTTATTTCGATGATTTAAAAAAAAATGAAAAGTTAAAAGTTTGAACTTTGAACTTTTACAAATTAAAAGTTAAAAGTTTGATTGGTCACTCAAAGCCGCTTTATTGTGTTATGTCTCCGCCCCCTTCCTTAGCTGTATGCATGTGTTTGTATTATGTTTAGTATATTTTTTTTTTTATGTTTCCTCGTCAGTCAGCCTCTGAAGAAGATTCTGCTAGGATCGAAAATTAGGCCAAATTTTCAAAAGAGTTTTTTAAATAGTTGCGGATGATCTCTCTATTCAATTAATATTTCACCAAAACATCACATGCATAATTTTGTATGAAAAATGGTTGAAACCAATGCTTTTTTAGAAAGCGCCCTCTTGAGTTTTAATGGCTATTTTTGAATGATAACGGGCTATTTATAATAATAATAATAATAATAAAGATTATGAACATTTATATTGCGCAGCTACTATAAATATAAAACTCTACTGCGCTTAAATAATTATTTAAATTATTATTACCCATGGTCATCAGGTACATTTCAAACCAACACAATGATATTGCGTACTTTCTCAACTCCCCGGGGAGCATTCTAGCCGAGCTGCCAGTGATGATGGCGCTACAGGCTAATTAACACCCGACCATGGTACCCATTTATACACCTGGGTAGAGAGCAGCAATTGTGGATTAATTGTCTTGCTGAAGGACAAACGCAGTGGGCTGACACAGGGTTCGAACGATCGGAAAGCGCGCGCTCTACCAATCTTGCCACACCACGTCCACTTACTTGCCACACCACGTCCACGTCCATTTACTTAGTGGTTTGTAATTTTCTATACATTTCGAGCATGGTGGAGTTATAACTATTAGTTTGTAATGTTATTGTGCAGGTTTTGGTTACTAAAGCTCAGCCTTATAATTTATACCAAAACTGTACGACCCTTTTAAATGTATTTTGACATGCAATTTTCCATCAAGCATGCTAAATAAAGCATGAAGTTATGTAAACCCAAAACTAATTATATGAAGAATGGATATCTCTACTCGAGTGCTCAGTTATTTAATAGTTTACCCGAATATGTAAGATTATTGGATACTTTCATAGCTTTTGAAAATGAAATTGAAACTCTTTTTGTTTAGTTAAGCAAAAACCTTTTGTATATGTTCGATTGTTGATTTAAGCATAATTTCACCTTTATACTGTATATTTGCACTTAACAATATGCATGTTGACATACCTGCCAACTGTTCCGATATATTCGGAATATTCCGATTTTCTGAATTTTTAGGACCTTAAAAATCGGAATATTCCGATTTTTTTTAAAACATCTTTTTGCATGATCGGAAAAAACGTACCAAACATGGCATAGATCACATCATGATAATCATTTATTAGACCCTTGAGCAGTGAAAACGATGTAAAAAAAAAAGAGCCCCCGTGAGCCCCAAAATAGCCCTCGTGAATAATTTCACGCGGGCGTTTTTCTCCCTCAAATTTTCAGACCCCGCAGTGGGTACAGATTTCTGAATTTCAAATGTTGGCAGGTATGTGTTGATAGTTAGCGTTTAATTATTATTATTATTTGTTTGTTTAGCTCCTTTATAATCTATTGTTTTTGTGTAGTTGTAGTTTTGATTAGATAGTTTTCGTGCTGTTGTATTTGTTTACCATATTTGTATTACTTTGGATCACGGCCTCTCTGAAAACGGCCTATTTGGCGTTTAAATAAAATAAAACAAACATATAGTTATGTAATTCTGTCGCCCATAGAAATCGCACACAGAACTCCAATTTCAACGACACCCGCAAGCAGCTGTTGAACAATGGGCCAATATGACTTATTTCATTGTATTTCATTGCACTTGTCCAACATAAATGTTGAATTGCCCAGGGTAAGCGCGGGGTAAATCACTAGTGTGAGTGTCGAGCTATATAATCTCAAATACAGGGGCTGCTCAGGGCAGGAATCTTTCTAGAATTCTTGCCAAATTGGTACCTACCTTCAGAGTTCTATTTTCTATAATATGATTAGTGCTTTTCTAAATAATAACATTGCCAGAAAATCAATTGAAACTAAGCCTTAGCTAGGAGTCAGTCTCAGGATCTTTTTGATTTTTTAACTGAAATGTATATATCATTGATGAGAATGAGAGATCTTAGAACCCTGTTTTTATAATGCCCTGGCTCAATTTTCGCCTCCCCCCTTCCTGTGTATAATGGCCCTGGCTACAGCATTTGTAATTTACGAGGACATTCTTTTGTAATGTGTTTGTACCAATAGTTTCAATTTAATTTATATTTTCAGATATGTTATTGTTATTTTTATCACGTTCGTAAGCTTAAGCAAAATACATCGAGTTGTATTTTGATGTACGTTTATACGTATAGTTATATCTGTGTGAATGTCCATGTGCTTAAGCTATGCTCGTCGAAGTAGCGTATCTAATTTCGGTAATGGATCCTAGGCATACAAATAATAAACATTTGCTTTGTCTGGGCTGTTTGCTTGAGGATGAGCTCAGAATCATAATTACCACCATAGGTGGCAAATGTATGGTGGTCCCGGAGGGGACATCGTGAATCGTGAATTTTGATTCACGATTCACGATGTGATTTGCAAAATCGCATATTTTATTGCGAATTTTGATTCACGATTTGCAAAATCGTATATTTTATCGCGAACTTTGTTGCAATATTCACGATCAAATTTGAAAAATAGCAACCTTTTTTCAATATTCACGACGTAAGATATACAATTCGTGAACTTTGTCTCAAGATTCACGACGAGATATTCACGATATCGTGAAATTGGTGTCGTATAGTTGATTGTGAATTTGTTTCTACTTGCTTGAGCGGTATTCTTTATCAGTCCTCAGTTTGAGGGGGCTTGAACAGAGAATGGGAGTATTATATAGGGGAGGGGAGAGAAGGAGAAGCTAGAGCATAGCAATGTTTTCTGGGTGGCTAGGGGTAGCCAGGGGAGGGGGGGGGGGGGGTGCGGGTTGAGGGGATATAACGGAGTATATATTACCTCATCGGTTTGAGGGGTCTAACTTATCATGAACAAAGAATGGGATTTCTATGGGGAGGGGAAAAAAGGAGAGGGTATAATAATGTTTTCTGGATGGCTAGGGGTAGCCAGGGGGGGGGGGGGGGGGGGGGTGCGGGTTAATGGGATATAACGGAGTATATATATTAGTTCCTCCTCTGTTTGAGGGGGTTTTAATTGAATATGAACAAAGAATGGGACTACTAATATGGGGAGGGGAGAAAGGGGGGAGCATAATAATGATTTCTGGATGGCCAGGGCTAGTCAAGGGGGTGTGGGTTAAGGGGATATAAAGGAGTATATATATAATTACCTCTTTGGTTTGAGGGGGTTTAATTAAAATAAAATGAATAGAGAATGGGACTACTATTTAATAAAAAACCCTCAAGCTAAGAGGTAAATATACTCCTTTATATCCGCCTTAACCAGCTCAACCCCCCCCCCCCCCCCGGCTACTCCTAGCCATTCATAAAACGAGTCCTCCCCCCCACCCCCCCCCCCCCCCCCCCCCCCTCCCTATAGTAGTCCCATTTTTTGTTAATATTACTTTAATTTAACCCGGCCCCTCAAACCAAGAAGATATTAGACATTTTGGTATATCCCCTTAACCACCAACCCCACATGGAAGTCCCATTTCTTATTCATATTTAACCTCATAAACCGAGCAGGTTATATACTCCGTTATATCCCCTTATCCCGCACCCCTTCTCCCCCCCCCCCTCCCTTTGGCTTCCCCTAGCCATCCATAAAACATTATTATGCTCTCCCCCTTCCCCCCCCTCCCCATATATATTAGTAGTCCCATTCTTTGTTCATATTTAATTAAACCCATCAAACCAAGGAGGTAATATACTCCGTTATATCCTATTAACCCGCACCCCCCCCCCCTGGCTACCCCTTGGCTACCGCTAGCCACCCAGAAAACATTATGCCCTCTCCATTTTCCCCCTCCCCATATAAATCCCATTCTTTGTTTCTTGATTAGTTAAACCCCTCAAACCGATGAAGTCACACTAAGAAAAAAGAAAGTATGCAACACTGGTGGCTCCTTTTTAGGTACAACTTAGCACCTATAAAGGTGCAATCTTGTACCTTTAGGGTACAACTTTGTACCTTTAGGGTACAACTTTGCACCTTTAAAGGTGCAAAGTGACACTTTGCACTTTAAGGTACAACTTAGCACCTTTAAAGGTGCAATCTCTTGTACCTTTAGGGTACAACTTTGCACCTTTAGGGTACAACTTTGCACCTTTAAATGTGCTAAGTTGTTCCTTAAAAGGAGCCGCCAGTGTTACATACTTTGCACCCTTTTTGCTCCTTCTTTTCTTAGTGTGTAATATATACTCCGTTATATCCCCTTAACCGCACCCCACCCCCCCCCCCCCCCCCCCCTCCTCTGGCTACCCCATGGCTACCACTAGCCACCCAGAAAACATTGTTATGCTCTAGCTTCTCCTTCTCTCCCTCTCCCTATATAATACTCCCATTCTCTGTTCAAGCCCCCTCAAACTGAGGACTGATAAAGAATACCGCTCAAGCAAGTAGAAACAAATTCACAAACTATACGACACCAATTCACGATAATCGTGAATATCTCGTCGTCAATATCTCGTCGTGAATCTTGAGACAAAGTTCACGAATTGTATATCTTACGTCGTGAATATTGAAAAAAGATTGCGATTTTGCAAATTTGATCGTGAATATTGCAACAAAGTTCGCAATAAAATATACGATTTTGCAAATCGTGAATCAAAATTCGCAATAAAATATGCGATTTTGCAAATCTCATCGTGAATCGTGAATCAAAATTCACGATGCAGGATGTCCCTCCGGGGCCACCATACAAATGACCTGTTATTGTTAAAGGGGTACAAATGTACCCGAATGTATGTTTACCCAATTAAGTGGTTTTGTCGATTAACTCATGTTTCAAAGTGCTTTATAGTGAGTCCTATTCGTTGATCCGTGGCAATATTTTCTGCAATCCATGTTGTTAATTTATGATGTATAATGCAATTTTAAGTAGTTGTAATGATAAGGTTATAATCAATATTGCATTTGCATTTATTCATAATATACAATACTTATATTATATTTAATATATTGATTTTCAAATAGCAATGACTAATTAAATGCCATTATTGTCTCTTGTCAGCCGGTATATGAATTGGAAACTTATTCGCATGCGAACAAATATATGAGTGGTGCTTATAAGAAAGGTTGCGAATTGGTTCATGCTGCTATAAACGTACGTATGTGATGTTATAACATAGAGCATCTAGGAAGAGAACGTTTTGTTGATGTTGTTTTTAAATTAATTCAGGAAGTTTGTATGAATGCCAATTAAAATGTACTGAGAGAGATAAGAATATATGAATATTGCAATGCTGACAAAATAAAAGAAAAGTGAAACTGTCAATTGTTCAAGTCATGATTTTGATTTTGTAAATGAGTTTGTGTATGAACGTGTATTTGTGTACTGAATGTTTCATTTTTTGTATTGATTCAATTTTGTTCAATATGTCCTATATGTCTCTGTCTATATCCAATTTGATGGCACATATTAAACAAATAGAATTCCAGAGTTCCAGCAAGTATCAAAATAAAATCAATGCATATTTTGCTTTAGAAAACAAAAACAAAAATTTATGAACAAAAGAAAAACTGTTCATATGCTTCCCTAAAAATAATTATGGTATATTTTCTCAGACTTATATACTGAACTTGACAAAAAATAGACCTCACTTGAAACCTGAGCCGATTTGTGTAAATATATTTTTTTTTGGGGTCCACTATGGCGACCCCCAAAAAGGAAACTTTGATAAATAATAATCGAACCAAGCGTTTTGTGCCAATGCATGCTCTAATAACATAAATATATTTATTTTGTTGTTTTCCTTCTTTTTCAATTGTTTGCTTAGTAGTGGTCCAACGAACAGGTGTATTCTTCCCATGCATGATTCGGGTCCTTTGTATATTCCGTTAAAGTGACTGCATCGCCATGCCCGATGGCGCCTTTTAATGAGTTCACAGGGGGCGCCATACCATTTTGTTCGTTAAACGCATGTCGGGTGCTATGTGTTTTACATGCTTAGACACTTTGGGCATGTTGTGGGTGAGTGTCAGGCGCACGCACGATTCCACCAGCCCTGACTATGGACATAATTATACTTATGTCGCCGCCTTGTGCACATTCCATAATCTGAAGGTGCAATTTGGCAGTTAGACAGCGCTGGATACGCTGCGTAAGTGTCGCCCTCCTGAACGACTCCCACAGAAATACAATATAAATACTAGAACCCCAACTGAATAAGCGTATAGCGTTTTAACCACAGAGATAGGCCACACCTTTATCAGCAAGTTTTTGAAAATACGCACCGAATGTCATGCAAATGAAGTAGTACGTCAGATTTTTTTCATTTGAATAAATTATCAGACGTGGATTCATTGGATAAATTAACACATTACGCAAAAAGCTAAAGTAATTACGCATTGCGCACTTGCAGTTGCCATGGCATTTAAACACCCACTTCTCAGCAAAATTGCGCTTCATAATCATAGAAGTATGAATAAACAAACCAACCCGTTCATAATCATCTCTATTATTTTAATTACGCGCAGTACTAACAGTTACGCGATGTCAAGACTTAATTGCGCACAGTCAAGAAACAGGGGATTTCCCTACTAGGATCAAAATATTGTTTTTCATTGTGACGTCATAACAGAGGCATACCATAAATTCGTGCGTGATAATTGTGAAGTTCGCGCCCGCGCATTATTATGAATGAATTTACGCTAATATTACCATGGCAGCCAGTCGAATTAACATAACAATCGGTGGTTCTCTTCATTAACAATTTGGCCAACTTCCATTTTGAGTTGGGGGGGCCTGACGACTCCGCCTCACATAGCATGGCGCCGCCCTGTGCCCATTCACGTACCTGACGACACAGCACCTTTAATATCAGAACGCAATGGCAGTTGGATATGGTCACATGCTAGATACGATGCGTGAGTGTCGCCCTCATCATATACGTACAACCCATATGGTTGTACGTCTATGCCCTCATAGACGACTCCGCCTGATTCTGAAGCGCATTCCCGAATTGGGGCGACGCAATAACTTTAATATCAGAACACAATGGTAGTTGGAGTCGTACTTGTGTGGTTATATGCTGTTGTGTGAGTCTCAGCACCCTCATGGACGATCTCCGCCTGATTGTTATGATAAACATGGCGCTGCCCTATTCACGAACCTGGCGACAGAGCAACTTTAATATCAGAACACAATGACAGTTGGAGTCGTACTTGTGTGGTTATATGCTGTTGCGTGAGTGTCAGCACCCTCATGGACGATCTCCGCCTGATTGTTATGATAAACATGGCGCTGCCATATTCACGAACCTGACGACAGAGCGACTTTAATATCAGAACACAATGGCAGTTGGAGTCATACATATGGTCACATGCTAAAACGTTGCGTGGGTGTGGACGACTCCACCCGATTCTTATGATAAACATGGCGTTGACCTGTGCGCATTTCCAAATCGAACGACGCAATAACTTTAATATACAAATAATTAATGTTTATGAGTGAAATGGTACGAATATTTGCATGAGGTGAAAGATGAATGAGGTTGAATGGAACATTCCATCTTTCACCGAATGAAAATATTTGTACCATTGCACGAATGCAAAAAACATTTATTATTTGTTTTATATGACACCTAGGTGTAAAAACTAAAACAGATCCTTAAATAGATCCTTTTCATTTGATATTTTGGGGAATTTACACTTTACCGCCCATGGCCCAGCTCTGGCAAGCTCTGCGCGCTAGTTTCTTAACGCGCGCTGGCGCTTGCACAAAACAACTACATGAAAGTACCATCGCACGTTTATGACGTCAAAATCGTGCAATAGAACTATATGAAAGTACCATTGCACGATAATGACGTCAAAATCGTGCAATGGTACATTTCCACGAATGTCATGTGACTTGAATTCAACCAATCGCATTGCGAGAACATTCTAAGGTGTTATATATATCAGTTACTTAGCCGATAGTCGTGCGTGTATAAGAGTTGATTTGAAAACTAAAATAGTTACTTTCAAAGCCAATTAACGAATAACTATGCAACCGTGAATTTCTAATCAGTCGCTGATACAATGCTTCAATTGACAATTGCTGATGTGTAATGTTCCGGATTAATATCATTATCTGGAAAGGTTGTACAATGTTTACATAATAACCAAGTGCATGCATTGGCGTGCGGGCACTTTCTTGTACAAAAGGAGGGCTGCCAGAATATCATTCTCCCTGTCGTCAACAAAATAAGTTGATTTTGTCCGAGTATCGAATAGCCTATTAATAGGTCTTCCACTTCTGGGGCTATCTTCACTTTTACTGTCGATGTGATACACTGTCATGACTGTCGGGCCCGAAGGTAACTTAATCATTAATCGTGCTCGACATGCATGACATTGGGCTGCCTGATTTTGCCCCCAAATTGTCACGTATACCCATTACATCAGCTGCCTAAACTTTAACTCAAACCCTAACTTTCTCTCTCAAGCACTATGACCCCCCCCCCCCCCAGTGGCGTACCCAGGATTTTTTAGAGGGGGGGGGGGGGGGGGTTGGGGTTTTTTCTTCAGAAAAAATCTCTCTCAGCGGGGGGTGGGGGTAGTCGTAGAAAATTTTCGTAGCCGAGACCAAGTACTTTCAAAATGTTCGAGACCAAGACCAGGTCCGGTCCACAATTTTCGAGACCGAGGCCAAGACCCAGTGGTTGAGAATCCTGTAAGCGGGGGGCGGGGGGGGGGGGGGGCGGGGGGGTAGTCCTAGCACATTTTCGCAGCCGAGACCACAAATTTTCGAGACCGAGACCAGGTCCGGTCCACAATTTTCGAGACCGAGACCAGTGGTTGAGAATCCAGTAAGCGGGGGGGGGGGGGGGGGGGGGGTTGTCATAGAAATTTTTTGAAGCCGACACCAAAACATTTCTACATTTTCGAGGCCGAGACCACGGTTTTTCGCACTTTTCGAGGCCGAGACCACAGTTTTTCGCACTTTTCGAGGCAGTGACCATCGAAAATGACGGTCGAGACCGCTAAAATTTGGTCTTGAGACCAGTTACAATTTGAAAAGGGGGGTACGCCTATGCCCCCCCCCCCCGCCACCCCGGAGCAATCGTCACAGCGAAGCATATTGCGTCGCGTCACCTAAAAATCGTGCGAGAAAAGAAAGCAGTATTATAAATACAACATTTACTTTGCGGGATCGGTATGTTTGATTTACATACGTCACTCAGTGGCGTACCCAGCTAGGATTTTTTTTTTCCCGATGGAGACATCAGCTGTGATTCGGGGGACGGATATTATCCATTTTCATGAGCATTTTTATGAGGGGGCATAGATGAATACTTGTCAAGAAATAGAAAACAATGGTCCTCAATAATTAAGTCATGATCTGAGGGGTCATAGGTTTTCCTCGGACAAAAAAACAAACAAAAAGTCTCATTATGTTATGCATGTGGGGGCACAGATTTCCATCTGACTTACAAAACAAAACAGCAAAGTAGATTTAAAAGTTTTGCGATGCCTGAAATCAATGATATTATCACCTCAAGAATGACAAGTTTGTTGGTGAGTATTTTCTTCTATCAATTTGTTCTTACCCGCAAGCATGTGTTTTTTTTTTTTTTTTTTTTTTTGGGGGGGGGAGGGGGGCACACAACATTTGTAGGGGATACATGCCCCTAGGCCCCCTCCGTGGCTACGCCCATGACGTCTTCCTTCTGCATATCATGGCCTCTGGCATTCTTTGCGTATTTATCGGTTTTTATTCACGATTATATTGTTTTCTCTTTGTTCAGTTCCATTCTGCTCAGGGTTGACTCTCTACCCTATTATTTGTTTGCGATTGGTTCGATATCAAATAAAGAGGTGACGATTTGGCATAGCTCGTGTGAACCGGGTGTTGCGTTTGACTTGGCTTCCAAGGTTTCAGTCAAAACAAACTCGGGTAGTATTAAAGCACATTAAGTACCTGTCAATTGTAATGTTGACGGTACATAATTATTATGATCATTAGTCTAAACCTGTCTGGAAAATGTAAAGCAAGAGCTTCCATTCTCTATTCCGCCATCTAATATTCTCAGTTTCCCAGCTGATATGAAATGAAATGAAATGAAATGAAATGAAATGAAATGAAATGAAATGAAATGAAATGAAATGAAATGAAATGAAATGAAATGAAATGAAATGAAATGAAATGAAATGAAATGAAATGAAATGAAATGAAATGAAATGAAATGAAATGAAATGAAATGAAATGAAATGAAATGAAATGAAATGAAATGAAATGAAATGAAATGAAATGAAATGAAATGAAATAATTCGATAATTTTTAACCAGCCGTTAAAAAAAAAAAATCAAAAATGCTTCCTCTTTTCATAAATTTACAAAAGAGGTTTTAGAATAGTTGTTGATTATCTGTAATCTAATCACTATTTCAACAAGACATTACAATGCACAATATTGCATTTAAAATGGTTGAAACCAATGAGTTTTTCGAGAGCGCCCTTTTGAATTTAACGGCTCTTTTTAATGATACGGCGCTTCTTACTCAGTCATTTGTAATTTTTTTATTGCTTTCGAGCATGGTGGAGTTATATTTATCAGTTTGTAATGTAATGGTGCAGGTTTTGATTACTAAAATTCAGTTTGACCAAAACTGTACTCTCTTTACCAAAACTCAACTATCCCTTTAACCACAAATGTCAGTTAGAAATCTTACTTCAAAATTCGTATACCGGTATGTATAAACAGTGTCCTTTCTATGAAACTATAACACATTATTCAGAAGAATCTTACAATGATATTGGTTCATTTCGTATAACTAAAATCTCAAATATAAATTTTCGAGAAAAAAAACATCATCAAATTAATGGATCACTTTAAGGATTCTTCATATAATGTCTTTGTAGGTCCAACTTGTACAAGAGAGTGTACGTTCCGATGAAAACAAGTACAATTTGTCAAAATAAATACTATTCTTCGTTAATGTTGTTGAACACAAATATACCTCAACATGTTTGTATTGCAACCATCCCTCAACATCTTGGGGCATATTATAACAGTTTTAGAATCAGTGTAGAAAGTTCAATATTAAATTGGAACATTCAAACATGCAGATACAGGCTGGTCAAATATTACCATCAAAGGTCGAAATGTGATTTTCCTTTTCTTCTTTTGAATAAAGAAAATATCAAATACATATTTATATCAATCAATACTCCCCCTCCAAACGTTCTGAATACAAATCGTTATTACTTTCAATCTCAAGTTTAAACAGGGTCACGAGGCTGGTCAAAGTTCACTAAGTCCATAATTTACAATTTTGCTTTTTATTTCTGAGCAAATAAAATAGTTTTAATGACATTGAGAGGACAAAAGATAGTTGAGTAATAATTATTTGCATAGACATGGACAGATGACGTACTATCTCTATCAACATATCTGGGGAGAGTTATGGGTTAGTACTGCTGGGAACAAAGGAGTGTTAACTGTTACTATAGACGACTAGTCAAACAAGACTAGTGGGTGGATAAGCAAGTAATGGTATGTGAAGTGTAAGTTCAAATATCGCTTGCATTTTGAATTTTTTTCTGTTGTAATTTTTGGCAATAAAGTACGGTATCTTATGTGGTTTTCCCTTGAAGAAGATTCTGCTATAGGATTTTTAAAATGTAGGCTTCCTATTGCTATGTATTGATTCACATTTTATTACACAGGTGGTATTTAAAGGGATATAGTTGAGTTTTGGTATAGAGGGCGCTACACAAAATAAATTTGTTGTGAGATAATGAAAAACCGAGTGTCAAATTCGAAAGAGCATACAATTTAAATGATAGAATGAACTTTATTTGATCAAAATTGGTTCAGAAATGGCTGAAATATCCATAAATACGACCATTTGTAATAATTGTGCATGGGGCCCCACAATTATTCGATAATTTTAAACCAGCCGTTAAAACATTTTTAAAATGCTTCCTCTTTTCAAAATAGGTTTCTTGATAATTGTTGATTATCTCTTTATCTATATAAACACTATTTCAACAAAACGTCATATGTACAATATTTTATTCAAAATGGTTGAAACCGATGAGTGTTTAGAAAGCGCCCTCTTGAGTTTTAACGGCTTTAAAAAAAATGATAACATGCTTTTTACTTAGTTATTTTAATGTCTTATTCCTTTCGAGCATGATGGAGTTATAACTATTAGTTTGTAATGTAATGGTGCAGGTTTTGGTTACTTAAATTCAGTTTGACCAAACCTGTAGGCTACTCTCTTTACCAGAACTAAACTATCCCTTTAAAGGGGTAGTTTAGTTTTGGTAAGGCTGAACTTTAGTAGCCAAAACCTGCACAGTAACATTATAAACTAATAGTTATAACTCCACCATGCTCGAAAGGTATACAAAATTACAAACGACTAAGTAAAAAGCCTGTTATCATTCAAAAAGAGCCATTAAATCACAAGAGGGCGCTTTTTTAAAAGGCATTGTTTTCAACCATTTTTCATTCAAAATTATGCATGTGATGTTTTATTGATATAATGATTAAATAGCGAGATCATCAACAACTATTTATGAAACGCTTTTGAACATTTTTGAAAAAGTGCAAGCATTTTTTTATTTTTTTCTAAAAATCATCTAATTATTTGGGCCCCAAATAATTATAAGATCAGATGTATTTATTGATATTTCAGCCGTTTTCGGGTCGATTTTGACCAAATAAAGTTTATTCTGCCATTAAAATGGCATGTTCTCTCAAATTCGACACTCAGTTTTTCATTACCTCACAAAAAAATTGTGATATGCAGCGCCCTCTCTACCAAAACTAAACTACCCCTTTAAGTAGCTAGATAAGCAATTTTTAGCCGCATTTTCATTTCTTATGTATGTCTTCTATGGAACTTATTCATCGTTTTCTGCAAAACAATACATTAACAATGATGGTATAATCATTTTACCACAAAATAGCCAGATTTCAATGTCTTAGCGCATTATTATGTTGCAGAGCCACTTTCAGAAGTGAACTTTATCACCTTTGCCCATAGATTTGACTACAACCGAAACGCGTTCCGGGACGCATTTAATTAAATCATAAATATTTTCATAATTAGGGTTAGGGTTAGGCATATGGCAGATGCGAACCCATTTCATTTTTCTGTGACCATAAGTCAAACAAAAAGGTACAAGAGAAATATGGACACACCGAGTGATTTGGGTTGAATTTGACAAAGCTCAAAATATACTCCTTGATCGAAGGCGTAGCAACTTCTCCCTTCTCCCTGTAAAGTGTCAGATATTGCCCAAAATGACATTTGAGACTTCAATCCTGTACCAAAATCATCTGATCATTGTAAGATATGTTCGAATGATGTGTGAAAGTTTCACTGAAAAAGAACACTGCTTTCCTGGTTAAAAAAGCGAAAATATGCGTCAGCTTTTACAAGACGTTTAATAAACGTCCGTTGTAAAAGCTGACGCATAATATGAGGTTTGTTAACGCTTTTGAGCTGAATGATAGATATCGTCATACTATAAAGGGGCATTTGAAAAAATCTAACCCTATTTTATTCTTCTCTTACCATAAGCTAAACAACACGGTAGAAGAGAAACGATGAAGCTCCAAGTAATTTTCGTGGAGTTAGACACTTTACAGGCCTCACTTTAATAATAAAGTCAGATTTTGGTGACAAGTGCAAAAAGTAATGAGTGATTAATAAAATGTGTATTGGTGTGATTTGATATGTCCATAAAGTAATGTGTGAGAATTTCAAGTTAATTGGAAGTTATTTGGCCGAGAAATGAGCGAAAATGCAAAATGATAATATTCACTTACTCGTTGCACTTACTTTGTACACGGCTTAAATTATCCCGTAGACAGTTTAACATCTGAACACTTAAATCGTAAATTTGAACGAAATGGAAATTTTAAAAACCGAAACTTGTCCCGTGCTTTTATTGTTGATATGAATATGACGAGGTATGAGAGAACCACAAGAGTTTGAAGTAAGTTTTGAGGATTTGGACAATGTTACTAAAGTCCCTTTAATGATAAAGTCAGATTGTTCAACCCTTTGCTCATAAGGCTGTAATACTTGAGGAAAAAGAAAAAGAAATACTTTCTTAAGGAATATTTCTTCCTCGTTTGAGCTTGTCCACTTCCGCCGAAGTATCCAACGATCATGTCAATTCCACTCTTTACATGCATGCGTCATTAGATCTGGTATTTAATATTTCTTTGTATACTATATACACTAATAATTATTATGACTGGTGTCTGTATGGCTGCGTGCTTTCACGTGATATCTATACTGCACTTATTCTAATTCTTTGTAATCATGTCTGCGTAGAAAATATGCAATCATTGTCAGAAGCCGATATATTGTTTGCCATCCCTTTCTCTGAACCCATTCTCCCGTGTAGTTTATTAGACCCCGGTCACACACTGACGAGCTCTCGGCTGCCATGTTGGTTTTAATAATAGTCTAAGCTCAGTGACCAAGTTAACAGTATGGATAAGCTTGGTAAAAGAGGACCATAATGAGAACAAATTGGAATAGTTTGTATTTTGTGTGTAATACAAATATTTAGTATGAACATACCCGCACATGCCTACTAAAGTTATAGATATCCCGTTCGAGCGCCGGTTTCAAAATTGAGTACAAATTGCCATTTTGTTGTTGGTGGTGCTGTTCTTGGTGGCGGGGGAAGGGGGTCTTGAATACGTCACATCCAGTCTGAAGTATATATCTATAAATAAAAAAAACTCTGTGGCTGGATTCGATACAGCTACCTTATGAATTTGCAGTTCCGATCCTCCAACAGCTTATAGCTGTTGCAGTCTTCCCACCTCTCTGGAAATTCTATCACCCCATTACATAACCCCTATAGGGTACATGGTGTTCATACTAATTAGAGGGGGGGGGGGGGGGTGCAAGCTAATTATTGAGTGCACATTCTACATATAATTATATTAATGTTATGTTGTTGTTGTTGTTGTTTTACACAATATTTTGTTTATGTATGTCTTGTTTTGTCGTAAATTTGAATTAAGTCCCACCGTGAGATTTTTATAACAATAATTTTGTTTCACCTAGTTTTTTTTTCATCTAATTTTTAAACTAATATTGCGCTCGTGCCCCCCCCCCTATTTACCAGTACGGTTACTAATGATATACGAGAGGTGTTCTGGTCTAGTAATCAGAGCTCCGCTCTTCGTACTAATCGGGCCGGGGTTCGAACCCTGGCTGCGTCGAAAAAAGCGCGATCCGAGACGTAAATAATCATAACTGATTAAAGTTGAACGCGTCCGTAAAAAACAAATAACCGACCAACCTCCTTGATCCAACCAACTAGCTACGCGGTTACGCCACCCGGCCCTCTACCTCCGTGTGAAAGGGGTCTCCGCCTACTGTATCCCTCCCCGACCACCATGCCCACGGATCGGCTCCATACAGCCAACCGCGCGGGCAGTGGAAAAGCCCTTGTCACATATCACCGGATAGCGTTAAACGAACGTCCGATGACGGAGAGCAAATTGTTCAATCCGTAAAGGTGGTATCTCACCGGGCTGGAGACTAGTTGGCGACTAGTTGGCGACTCAGTCTCCGCTGGTCGCGGAGACGTCTCCGCGACGTCGCCGCGACGTCTCCTGGAGACTAGCCGGGTCTCCGGGGAGACGAGGGAAAATCAAACATGTTCGATTTTTTTTGGAGAATTTTTTAGTCTCCAGCAGGTCTCGGAGACGTCTCCGCGACGTCTCCGCGACGTCTCCATCAGTCGCGGAGACTAATTTTGTCCGCGACTGGGGAGACGTCGCCACGACGTCGCCGCGACCTCGCCGCGACCTACTGGAGACCAAGGCGACTGAGAGGAGACGTTGCGGAGACGTCTCCGCGACACTACTTGACGTTGCTTGACCCACATTAGAGACCACGTGACTGAGTTATTTATCATTTGGTACAGTTTGTTCCTGCTCCCATGGATACGTCGCGGAGACGTCTCCGAGACTTCGCCTTGGTGAGATTGCAAACCATTTTCGGGTCTCCCGAGTCGCCGCGACTACCGCGACTGATCAGTCGCGGCAGTCGCGGCGACATCTCCGCCTGTGAGATACGCACTTTAGTCCATGTTCGTATGCGTTTCTTGCCCGTTTCTTGTTCGGCAAAATATGCGTTCCTTGTCAGGTCATGCCCGTTGTTTTATCCGGTGGATATGTTTGTACATGCAGCAATTGAGACATATACTTTCACCACCGGATATACTTTTTTCGCAAATGTTCTATCCGTCGGTCATCCGTTTACGCTATCCGATGATGGTGATATGTGACAACGCCCAAATAAAGCGGCTCACGGGGGCACGATGCTGCTCGGAGCCACCTTCGCGGTGGCTCGCTATTGTGTCGAGGGGAAAAAAGAAACAAATAGAAAGATCGAACTTAAATACATTGTAATACCCGAATAACAATAGACTCACAAACCCGTTTTGGACGAACTCAGTTCCTAGTTGCGCACGTACAGTAACTGTACACGTTCTACATCCCTGCCGATAATTATTGTATATATATTGCACGCACAATACTGCCTCTATATTTTTTTGAATTAAGACAAGTGTCGGTAATAGTTCGCGAAGTATTAAACTGCAAAGTCAGAGACTCAACTGTCATCATTGTTAATGTATTGCACTATGTTAGAGGATCCAGTCACTTGGTAACGTCCGACAACTCAAGTTTTTAAAACTGCGACCAAGTGTGAAGTGTGGACACAAACCGGAGCAGAAGAATATAATTACAGCTATCTATGTCATTGAAATTGTTATGATTATGATATTGTAATTTATCTTTAAACCGATGCTACTCTAGGATTGCTGGTCTCCGAAATCGCGGAGGGAGGACACGAAGAAGAAGAAGAAGAAGATGATGAAGATGATGATCGACTGAATCATAACTTGATAACGTCCAAACAACTCAACCATTTAAACTGTGAACAGAACTGCATGTAAACCAAAACTAATGTATAGCTGTGATAATGCTATGATTGCAGTTCAGTTTATATCTGGATCCATAACGAAATAACTTGATAACATCCAAACAACTCGACTATTTAAACTGGGACAGTCGTGGAGTGTGACCAACAACGGGATCAGACGACTGCATCTATACGAATAATGTTATGATATCGTATTATTTTCATCATTGCTCTCTAAACCGATAACCCAATAGTAAACGTTATAACATCCATATACAACTCAACTCTTTACACTGCGACAAGAACTAGATCAACTGCCATGGATGACGGTGAGTATATAAATTGCAGATAATTGTTATAAGTTAATTTTCTGTATTTTGCATGTTTTCCCCTTTTCATTTTCCTCTGATGAGGGGCCCTAGGGTATATTAAGTTCAATAACAAAGTAGGATTATGTATAAACAAATTTAACAAAAAGCTTTATATTGAAGAACTAGACAACGGTATTAATGTACATCTTTAGCATAAAATATTGATACAAACATCAGCTCGTATACAATATTAGGGCTGTTCCACGTTCAAAATGTTCAACCAACCTACTCTAATGCCAAGCTTTTCTTAGATGTTGCTTGTAAGTATCGGCTTCCATGGTGTTGTATATAATACATTGGTTTGCCGTGCACCATGTAAGAAGGGAGGATTGGAGAGTCCTGAGAAAGACTGTTGGGATTCTTTCTATACAGGGTGGCCAAAACAAAACGGAACGGGGCACTTCCCAAAATATAGAAACGAAATGATTATGTCCATCGGATGAGGTGTCTTTTCCAATGAAAAACCAAATCACGAACAGTAATTTTGGTCGTGTAGTTTTGTTTTAGGGCGCTCTGAGTGTCGCCGTGTCAGGTTCCCATTTTTGTAATTTTTTACCAAATCAGGGCCTGATAAATCGCACTTACTGCCCGTCATACTATCGGACAACGAGCTAATACGCGCATTGTTAGTGTGCATTCAGCTGTGTGCCGAGAGAATGGTCATGGTTGTCCGACGCTATAACGGGCAGGAAGTGCGATTTATCAGGCACTGACTTGGTACAAATTGACAAAAATGGGAACCTGCACATGGTGTCACTCAGAGCGCCCTAAAACAAAAACTACACGACCAGAATTACTGATCTTGGTATCGTTTTTCATTGGAAAGGACACCCTATCCGATGGACATAATCATTTTGTTACTATATTTTGGGAAGTGCCCCGTTCCGTTTTTGTTGGGGCCACCCTGTACAGGATAGTCCTAAAAAGGACTGTGGTAGTCCTGGAAAGGACTGTTGGTATATTTTCTTGAGCTTGTAGCTCTATAAGAGCTATAGCACCGGTGTAGTTATTGCAAGGAGAGAGAGGGTTGTAGGAGGGGCTCGATGTTATATACGAACAGGTTGACTGTCCGTCGTCAGGAGTGAGCTTTTCTTGCCCGATTCGTCAACGAAATAGAATTGGAATTGAATATTGATATCTTATGATATTAAATGCATGTATTACATAGAGTATTGAATGTATCTGTCCCTCCTTTATTAATACCACAGCGATACGTATACTCCCTGTATAAATACAATTGATATAATTATGGTTTATTAACAAAGTGTACGTGTAAAATAATAACGTGCATCATAATATGTAACAAATAAATGGAACAAATAAATGGGTGTAATATCAAATGTAATGAGCGCACGGTACAATTAATACAACTTGTATTATGTCCTCGCCCTCGAATATGGTAATTTTTGTGAAAATTACAATGATTTTGAAATATTTTGTGTGTTTTTTTTCCCACTAAACAATGACGGTCCAAACCACACAACAAAATACACGTCTCACAGTTCATTAGATCTCTTTGTGTGATTTTTCATATAACTATTTCGTTTCATTGGGTGAATAGATGTGAATAGTATTGACCAGCATACAATTAGGCCTTATAATTGTAATTGCAGTACAATCAGTAGCAATTGTTCATATAATTAGAAGCAAAAAAATGTTTGGTGACACGCAATAATAGAAATACGTTGATTAAACTTTATAATCTTATTTTAGGATCAATTAACTTTACTTTCAAGAACATAATTATGTTCGCAATGTGTTTGTGTAAGGGTAATGATGGTATAATTACGTATGCATAATTACACGTTTTTATGTATCAACATTTCAGTTCAGATCAATTTAATGTGATCCATTAAATAATTTTCAATCATTTTGCCAATATCATCGGGATATTCTTCAAAATTAAGTGCGAATAATTCAATGTCGGGCAAGCCAGGATGAAAAGGGGTGAATTTCCCAGGTGTTATCATCTACTGCCCTTTGATTTCAACTATACATTTCAAAAGCATTCCGGAACGATTTTCAATTCAATCATAATTATTTCTGTCATTAAAATAAGAAAAGACATCGGACAAATCAAAACCCTTTTCATTCATCTCCTACAATTAGCCAGACAATCAAACCGTCTATATACGCTCTCAAATCCAATCTTAAATATATCCATGATTATGGAGACATTTGAAGAGCTCATTTGCAAAAGGGGTTAGGTCCACTTTCCATAAAAATTGAGTTAGCGATATCAGTACATAGTAATAAGCTACGTATAACTATGTAGAATCCAAATTTTAGGACAATTTACTCACTCAAAATCAAAATATAGAAAGTTCAATTTTCATATTCCCATATAGGCATGTGTACAGAGTTTGACAAAGAAACCTGCTTTACTCCAAAGTTGAAAAAGTGGATCTATAACCCCTTTTGCAAATGAGCTCTTCATTTGTAAAAATCGAAACCCATGAAACAACAAGGTACATGAGAAGAGGGGAAGGTTCAAATGATTTTGGTCGTCATGGTACAAAGGTAATGGATCTCGCTATAAAATACATCAAATATATACGCAAGGGCCCCCGTTCAAATCCACTGACCACATTGTGCAATTGGCATGTCGATTAGATTGAACGATTAGCGCACAAATACAATGGTACTGTATAAGTTCATTTGCTACACTAATCTTGTTGATTTTGTTAAAAACGTTGGAATGTCGCTTTTGAATTCGGCTGAAAATTGTATTTTGTTCGACACTACTGGAAAGATTGTGAAAGAACAGATCAAATGATACGTCATTCCTACAATGTAGCGGGAGTAGCCCTGCATTTAACAAACACAGGGGCTTTACTTACAGTGTATTTTTCAATCATATGAATGAATTAATATAGCTTTATTACCAATAAATTATGTTCAAAGATAACAAGATAACACTTACAACCCTTTTAAGAAATGTCGGGCATCTATTTGTCATCACACAACGGTACAAAAACATATAATTATGTGTTGTTCTTTGCCTATATTGTCCCTTTTAACAAACAAACAAAATTGGCAAAATGACCCTACAGAAACAGCAACTGTTGCTAGTGGGGCGTAGGACCCCCCAAAAGGGGTATTCCGAGTGTCAATAACATTATGCACATGGCATGCAAAACATCATGTGTCTCTCACATAATATGCTGTATAGTGTTAAATGTTTAAAAGAGTATTGAATTCGAATGAACGAGTTTTGTAAAGTTTCAAAGAAAAATACTATACAGCCTTCATGAATATTTCATGAATATCAAAGGGGACCCATTCTCATCTGACGATTATCATTCTTATCTAGTTTTAATATAAGTCATAACTAAATAAATTATATACTATCACATGAACTTTAAAACAAATCAATAAACTCAGCACAAAACAGCAACAAACAAAGTCTGTATTACCTGTATTAGTTTGATGGATTTTTCAAACAAGACGAGGGGGGGGGGGGGGGGGGGGGTGTACGTTGTACCCACCCTCTGTCATGGCTACGCATCTAATAATTGTCTATTCCCTTTTCTCTCTGAGCTCGTTGGGTTTTTTTTTGCTCGGCGTCACGCAATCGTGACAAAAATTAATAATTCTCATGATTACTGGACTAGATAGCTTGGGCAAACATATAACATCGATGTGATTTCCCACGTTTTGGATTCTATAGAAACAGTCATTACATTTGGGATACGGTGATTGGAAAGTAAGGCAAAGGGTGGGGGGAGGCAAAAATATTGACATTTGCAATTAAATGTATATGTCTGGGGGAGGTATTACGTGACATTTTGCTCTAATTCGTTATAAATTATAACGAAATCATAGTACATCACTGTATGCAGGCGTAGGATTTGTACGTGTGTATATATAGATGTGTGCGGCCATAAATGTTCCAATGGAATGAAAAGTGCACTTAATTAAAGGGATCGAGTATAAACTACTTTGTTGACATGTGCAAAATCTGGCGAAAGGTTGATCAAATGTGTTTTATATTTTCTGTGATCTGATATGTCCACTGAGTATAATGTGTGACAATTCCACGGTAAATGAATGTCATATGATATAATGACCAAGTAATGAGCGAAAATGCAAAGTGATATTCGCGTACTCATCGCATTAACTTTGTAAACATAGTGGAGGTAATCAAAAATCCAAACACTTCAATCGTAAATATCTTTCTAACGAAATGATTACAACATTAGGCAATAAAGAGTTTTTAATAAAAAGAATGTGCAAAATCTGGCGAAAGGTTGATCAAATGTGTATTATATTTTCTGTGATCTGATATGTCCACTGAGTATAATGTGTGATTCCACGGTAAATGAATGTCATATGATATAATGACCAAGTAATGAGCGAAAATGCAAAGTGATATTCGCGTACTCATCGCATTAACTTTGTAAACATAGTGGAGGTAATCAAAAATCCAAACACTTCAATCGTAAATATCTTTCTAACGAAATGATTACAACATTAGGCAATAAAGAGTTTTTAATAAAATAAAAAAATTAATTAAAATTATTCGGAAAATCAACAACCCTAACCCTAATCAACAAGGTATGATATAACCAGTAGAAGTTTTGTGGATGTTCCCTTTGATCATGTTAATGTGCTGGAATGATTATGATATTGCGATCCTTAATCTAACTAGGATAATATTATAATCAAGACAACAAGGTGCGTAATAAACACATGCAGTGTATCCGATAATGATGCATATGTAAATATTATACAATTTCACGTTATCATTCTTTCTGCAGAGACCAACAGCCAGATGTCACTCGAGATGACGTCGATGTCCGTGGCGTCATCGTCCGAATCGCCCCCTCCTCCGTACTCGACGACGACGTCGACGACCAGCTTCGATGATAACGATATCGACGATGCATACTCCGCGGCGGGAAGCGCGACGACGCGGTCGGCGGCATCGAATGTCTACTATGGTCTCGACGATGACTTCGATTACCAGAATTTCATCCCGGCCGAAGTATGAAAGTCACAATTAAATCAATCAATCAATCAATCAATCAATCAACCAACCAACCAATCAATCAATCAATCAATCAATCAATCAATCAATCAATCAATCAATCAATCAATCAATCAATCAATCAATCAATCAATCAATCAATCAATCAATCAATCAATCAATCAATCAATCAATCAAGCAAATAATCACATTATGAACAATAATCTAACTAGCCATACACATATAACATGATAACGAACAATATAACGTGTTTAGATACTCAAGGCTAGTTTTATCTCAGGCTTCTATAAGCTACTTTTATCCCTTTTCTTCAATTACTAGTGTTTGTAGTGAAGAAAAATTAAGTTTATATTATTAGGTTAGGAACTTAGGATCTTTCTCTCAACTGTGCAATTGTTATGTTTGTTAGAAATATTTTATTTTGTGGAAAAGTTGGGGCTCACAAGATTTTAGAGCAGACCCCATGCCAAAACACTTTTCACTACCCGGTATTGAATTATCGTTTTTGAATAATTATCTCCATGATTTTGATGAAAGGCTCAACTATTAATTTATCAATGTTTTTTCTGTAGATTCGAAAGGATGACGCGATAACGAGACGGATTGCAGGGTTTTGGGCCGGGGGTGTTTCACAAACTACTAAATTAGACTTTAAAATTATGGAAAGCCATTTGTAGCTTCGGGATTTATCAATTAAGAGCCCAAAATGCGAATATTTGAAATTTTCAACAACATTTCCATCAATAACTTGAAGTCCCTTTAATAAAAGAAAATGTTAATGATGTTTTTATTTTAAAAATGTAGGTCTGTTTAAAGAACTCGTGTAACAATTTAACAAATAAACGAATGGCTTTCCATAATGTTTAAGTCCGACTTAGTGGGGTGTTAAGTCTGACTTGGGATCTGGGGTCTGACTTGGGGTGAAACACCCCAGGTCATTAGTCAATTTAAAAAAATATCATTCAAGTATTGTTTGGTTGACATCTCCATGATTTAAATGAAATAATCAAATATTTGTCCTAACTTGTTCTTCATTAGATCCGCAAAGTAACGCTAGAGAGGGACACGCGGGGTTTCGGGCTGACGGTAGCGGGCGGAGCAGACAGCCCCTACGGGATCCTCCCCGTCTTCGTCACGAGCATAGACCCCAACGGCGTGGCTGCAGACTCGGGCGAAGTGCGGGTACGAAAACATTTAGTCAAATTATCATGAAGAGCTACATTTTTTTGTATTGTCAAACAGAATTTAAGTAATTTAAAACTAACAGTTAAAATTCAAAGATGTTTGAATTGTAGAAAAACATATAAACGGCTATAAAGTTACAGGGCTGTTTTCATTAAAAAGGCAGCTGTTAACACAAGAGGACGCCCTCCAGACACCTCAATTTTGAACTATTTTTTATCAAAATGATCAGTAAAAATAATTATTCAATAGAGAGATCATCAAAAACAATTTTTAAATCATAACTGTGTATAGGATTGATAAAATATGTTCTTAAATTATTGCCCCCAACATTTATTCCAGTCAGATATTATATTTATGAATATATGTCAGCCGTTCCTGAACCGATTTTGCTCAAACAAAGTTGATTTTATTATTGAAATTGTATGCTTTTTAAGATATTACACCTAGTTTTTCATTACCTCACGAAGAATTACTTCTTGAAGGGTTCAAGAAGTACCAAAACTGATGTAGGCTACCCCTTTAACAGTGATCCATTATTTTCTCAAATTCATCAAAATTCACTTGGAACTTACACATTTTTCTTTTATCTTGTTTGGCTTATGGAAGGAGAAGCATGAAATGGATTTTAATTTTTCAAATGTCTTCCTAATGTTTTATATTATTATTGACAATAGAATTAAATAGCGTTCCGATCGAATGCCTTTCGGTCGCTGCCAAATCGATGGGCATGCAGTAGGTAAACTGTGTTCCTTCTTCAAGAAACCTTCACACATTCATTATTCAGAAGAATCTTCCGGCAATATTGCTATTATATATGATTGAAGTCCAAAATTATATAACTTGTGGAAAGTGGGAAAATAATACATCATTCGGGAGTTGTCGGGTTGTCGGGAGTCCGTTGTATTCTTTAGGATCCATTTCGTCCGTGAATTCCACTGAAATCATTTATTTAAATAATTATTTCTGTCTGTTTTTGTCGGCTATTTTTCGCAGTTGGGAGACCGCATCGTGAGCGTGAACGGGAAGGAGATGGAAGGCAGACCGCACCGGGCCGTCGTAGAGGCCATCAAGCAGGCAGGACGCAGGGTCACGCTGGAACTCACGGAGGGGCCGGAGAACATCATGAACTATCTCGAATTCGACTAGAAATGATGGAAGAGACTACATCATTCTGCATGGTTGGCGGGATAATACGAAATTAACTATTTTGAGATTGACAAGCAAGACTTTTTTGTCTATACCAACACTTTATGAGTGAATATACCTAGAGGCTAGAAAATAAAGAAACAATACACCATTCAAGGCTGGCGCGAGTAAATGAAATAATTATACCCAACTTGAATACAGTATTATGAACTCTTTGGAAATTGACGGGCAAGGCCTGACGACTTTTCCAACACGTTATGATTGAACGGAGGGGCCAGCTAGAGAACATCATGAACTATCTCGAATTCGACTAGAAAAAATGAGCAAATAATACAGTCACCATTCTGCCATGTTTGGCCGAAGTATTTGAAATGTCTTTAACAAAGTAACTTTTTAAAATAAACGATTGGAGAACCCCAATTCCAGCCTGCTTGCATTTTTAAAATAGTGAACCATCTCGAATTCGACTAGAAGGGAATTTGATCATTCCAGTTGGCGGAAAGAAGGATTTTGAGATGTCTCCTATACACAGTACTACTATTTTGACATTTTGGAATCGACAACTTATCGGGAGACCCCCCCCCCCCCCCCCCACCCCCCCCCCCCCTGTTTTGGTCTCCCCCAAGTCGTATTGCTTTGTAAAGCCCTCTGCAGACAGAGCCGACTCGACCCGACCCGATCCGACTGGTTTTCATTCGGATCGGCTCAGTTTCCAGTGCCTCGTGACACACATTTTGCCAGTCGAGAGACAGTCGGATGCCAGCTGGGGCCGATTCAACACGATAAATCGGCTAAGACCGACCGGGCCCAACTCTAGCCTGATTGAAACCAGTCGGATCGGGTCGAGTCGGCTCTGTCTGCAGAGGGCTTAACACTTTATGACTGAAGCATCTCGATCTCGATTAGTAGAAGGAAATTGCATCATTCTTTTTTTCCCCGAATTCGAAAGAAATCAAAACATGAAATCCACACACTCTGTGAATTGACAAATCAGTAGATCTGATTGCATCGTGATGAGTATTGTGACTATAGAGACAACCATTATGACCATGACAGGGTTAAGGAACAGATCGGTAGATCTACTATTGTGTGATTTGTGTTACAAGATTCAACCAAAATTACCAGTGGTAATATTATATGCGCATTTATGACTAGGAGTCAACCATGGCACTATAGAGTGTTAAGACCCAAAGCTGTTCGTGAAAACATTAACCGGTCACGACAGTCATCATTTCAATAGCGCCATCTTTTGGTCATAAACTGCAAATGTGTTCTTGTGAGTAACTCATCGATGGCGTAACTGTCATTGAAGTGGTATTACTTCAATGGTAACTATGAGTATCTATCACTCGGACCACTATCATCAATTTTTTGGTTCTTCCCATTTGTAAATATATTATAACGCCATTGGCCATATATGACAGAATTTTATCAAAATGCAACACTTACTTGGTGAACTATGTTTGTTTCAATGCTCGATTCTCGCTCTGTTCACATTCATTTCATTTGCATTCATTGTTATGAGGCATATCATCATTGTAATTTTCTTCATTCATTGGCATTAAAAGGGTTATATGGTAAAGATTATTTTGGTTTAGAGGGTGCTTAAAACAAAAGTGTTTCGAGGTAGAACAAGACTTAGAACTAAGAATTGCATATTCATGCAATTTTAGCACAATATACAACAAATTGTTAGATTTACAAAATCCGTCTAGAACGGCTGGCATATATATCGTCGAAAGAAGACATTCGAATGAAATCGTGGGCGCTGACATTTATTTACGATGTATACATTATTATTTCTTTTATGAAATCTTCATATTTAAGAAAATAATGTTCCAAAGATGTAAGTTGATTCGGATTACCATTTGATTGAAGTTATGTTTTTTTCTTCATAATTATAGAATCGCTTTTACAATTTGTAGGGGGAAAAGGGAGCGATCTTTTAGGTTTCTATAAATGTCGCCCTCTTGGTTTAATGGCTACAATTTGAATTAAACTGTCTTTCTACCATGATTTAAGCACGGTAGAACGGTAACTATTAGTTTTCAATGATTACATACAAGTTATTCGTCATTAATGCATCATGACCAGTACATTGATTTCTCTCTAACAATAGTTTCCTGGACGTGGAACTGCCCCGTTTCTTTAATAATATTTGTCATGTTTCCTATCTTTATTATTTCAAAAGTCTGAAAATGGTGTGCATTTCTGCGCAGGACGCAGAAAATTATGCCCATTATGAATTACGTAATGTAAACATAATCGTTCTGTAGTTATGTTATTTTGTTAGCAACATCCTTCAATTGTTTTTTGTTGTTGGTATTTTACATAAACCAATTCGTTCATACTCGTTGTTGGTGTTTTATTATTATTATCTTTAAATGTTTTCTTGGGCTTTGTAAGCTTTCATGAATTAAACAATGTTTATAACTATATTATCCACATTTTTTTCATAGATTGTGATAATCTTCTATGGCAATCGGAATAAATATTATTGACCCTTTTAATACTCCTGTATGCCATTATTTTGTTCTTACTTCTATGGTCCAGTAACGATTATCTTCATAGAGTACCGGCACAAGTAGTGGCACAAAATAATTGCGTTTTATTTCATAACAGTTCCAAACGACTATCATTTTGATTAGGACCTTTGGTAGTGGGTTGGGTTGTTGATGTTGTTGTTGTTGTTAATGGTGTTGTTGGTGCTGCTGGTGTTGTTACTGCTGATGTTGTTGATGTTGATAATGTTGTTGTTGTTGTTAATGGTGTTGTTGGTGCTGCTGGTGTTGTTACTGCTGATGTTGTTGTTGATAATGTTGTTGTTGTTGTTAATGGTGTTGTTGCTGCTGCTGGTGTTGTTACTGCTGATGTTGTTGTTGTTGATAATGTTATTGTTGTTGTTGTTAATGGTGTTGTTGCTGTTGCTGGTAATCAGTCAAAGATGACTTTTGTTGCCAATTAAATTTCATTTTATTATTCACATTTTTTTTTGTTCTTCTTTTTTTTATTAATAAACATATTTCTTACTTCTACACAATCAAAATACAATGGCACCGCTAATGAATATCGCGAAATTGTTGTTTTCATAAAATATCATCATGGGGCTGGCTGGTCGTCAGAAAATATTGGCTAACCTAACATTGGATTTACCCACGGCTATGAATAGTTGTGTGGGTACCCTATATCATAGAGTGATTGATGTCGCATTTGCCATGGAGTTCTATAGCGCCATCATCGTTTTGAAAAGGACAGGGAGTCATCTGGAACATCTATGTCTGGAACACAGTCCCTACCATTATCATGTATGCCTCCCCCCCCCCCCCCCACCCCGAATAAAAAAATTACAAAAATTAAAGGGGTAGTTTAGTTTTGGTAGAGAGGGCGCTGCTCATCACAATTTTTTTGTGAGGTAATGAAAAACTGAGTGCCGAATTTGAGAGAACATGCAATTTTAATGGCAGAATAAACTTTATTTGGTCAAAATCGACCCAGAAACGGCTGAAATATCAATAAATATATCTGATTTTATAATTATTTGGGGCCCAAATAATAAGATGTTTTTTTCAAAAAATTAAAAAAATGCTTGCACTTTTTCAAAAATTTTCAAAAGCATTTTTTAAATAGTTGTTGATGATCTCTCTATTTAATCATTGTTTCAATAAAACATCACATGCATAATTTTGTATGAAAAATGGTTGAAACCAATGCCTTTTCAGAAAGCGCCCTCTTGTGTTTTAATGGCTCTTTTTTAATGATAACGGGCTTTTTACTTAGTCGTTTGTAATTTTGTATACTTTTCGAGCATGGTGGAGTTATAACTATTAGTTTATAATGTTACTGTCCAGGTTTGGTTACTAAAGTTCAGCCTTACCAAAACTATACTACCCCTTTAAGAGAATTCTTCTTAAAATAAAGAAATACATGAGGTCTCCCCCCCCCCCCCCTAACAAAACAAATCAGTTCAAACAATGTGTGTACGTTTGGATAATGTACACTAATTTCTCGAGGGATTTGCTTCGAAACCAAGATATTTTGGGTTCAGTAATCAAAATTTGAAAATAAATCATATTAGTAAAAAAAGAGTTTAATCCGGGGAGTGGGGTTGTTCATGGTCAAACAATCGTTAGTTGGTTTCCTTCATTTTATGAACTAAAAAAAGTAAACGTCCAATTAATTAAACCTTGTATGTCGATCATTATACACATACACACCCGCCGGTTAACATACTAACATACTAAATTACGCCCTTTATCATGGTTATGTGACACATGCATATTTACATAATACACACGCGCACACAAAAACACACATGGCACACATACACGGGACACACACACAAGCACATACACAAACGTACGCGCTCTTACCCAGGAACAGACACATACTCAAAAACACACATACGCCCAAGCGAACAGAACACACATACGCATGTCGGCAAACCAGTCATTATTCAAGATCTTTAGCTTCAAAAGAAATGCATAGCTGCACGAAATAAACAATCAAGCAATAACAAAAGCGATCCAGTAATATAGAGTGTATGGATACTCATCATAATTATTGTCTCTTCGAGAACAAAATAGAGAAACGTGAATACAAGATGTCATGTAGATAGTTTACTTTATCCCATATATACAATAAATCCAGAAATATACAATCAAACGTTCTATACTTAACACATGATATACAATTCCGTCACCGTGCATGATCAAACTAAAATGCAGTTATAATATAACCGATGCTTATGCAACATTATGTATACAGTCAAATCAGTCTGAGCGACCACCTGTCTATAGCAACCAAGTATAGGGACCACCGGAAGTGACCCCATGCAGAGAAAAAAAAATATAATGAAACTTGTATAGAGAGGTCACCTGTCTACGGTGGCCACATTTCTTGTTTCTCTTAGGTGGTCACTACTTAGATGTTGACTATTATATAGTCACACACTGTAATTGAGTACAGAAGCCATGACGTCATAAAAAAACCTTTTTCAATTTTTTTTAAATTTGAGCTCCATTTTACGTAAGAGCATCAATAGTAATGTCCAAATACCGAAAATAAATTGAATATGTTACGCATTGGCTGAGATATGCCCATCCGAATGAATTACTTCAATGGGCAATCAGTGTTATAGTGCACTGGTTCATAAAGTTATGAACCAGTGCACTATAACACTGATTGCCTATTGACAAAACAAATCATTCGGATGGGCATATTTTAGCCAATACGTAACTGTTCAATTGATTTTCGGTATTTGGACATAATTTGTTATGCTCTTTCTAAAAATGAAGTTCAAATTTGAAAATTCTAAAAAAAAGATGTTTATGACATCATTGATGACATCACACTTCACCACTCTATAGCGTGTAATGGGCCTAGTCCCACTGCACCATTTCTTCTTCCATTTCCTGTCCGACCACAATGTGGCGAAACGGTCAGCATTTAGCAAATTTAGAGTTCCGTGACGTTTTGTTTCAAGCAAAACGGAGCCGAATTAAAAGTATCCGTCTAGTCCATTCTGAACATGTTGTGCATCATTTCATTTCCTGCTAGTACATTCTGGATGTCAAACGGATAGGAAACGAAAGGAGAATCGGTGCAGTGGGGCTAGGCCCATAACACTGTAGTATACACAACATGGCCTGTTGTAGAAAGATATACAATCGATTGTAAGTCAGAAACTTTGCGCGTTTCAACCAATCAGATTTGTGCATTTAGAACACATGATCTGACTTACAATCGATAGTATCTCTTTCTGCAACGTGGCCCATGACAAGGTATATCAAAGGCAGCTATACACGTATATTGTAAAGGTATATCTTATTTACATTACAGTACAAGTCAAGTTAAGTCGTACATAAGGACTAATCACTTTATATCATAATGTACTTGACTTTTCTCCCAACAAATATTTTACTGTAAATTATTAAACACGATATAGTTCTCACTTATAGATGCAGCAATAAATATAAATAAAATGTATACAAAAAACAAAATAATGTATGTATGGTACACTGTCATCTGAATATCCTTGAATATTGGTCGTCGAAAAATTAGCACTGGCCCGCAGCCTGGTCCGGGGCCATAGCAAATGAGCTTCGTGCCCACCATAATTTAAAGTACCCGAAAGGGCAAAAAATATATAGGACTTTATCACAATGTGTTGTTGTTTTTGTATAATGACTTTTCAAAGCATCATATAGCTCTCAACATCACGACTGTCAAAATAAATCACTAGATACTCAAAACGAGTAAAAAGTAAGATATGAATTTCATATTAAGAAAGTTATATCCCCAAGTTCATTTTAATCCGCTTCGGGTTTATGTCAGGTTTATAAAGCTTCTGACCACTTGAGCAATGATGAATTAAGGGGTTTCAGGGAAGAACGCCGTCGTAGGGTTTTCTATAGCTCAGTCGGTAGAGCACCGGTCTAGCAATCCGGAGGTCTCGGGTTCGAATCCCGTTGGAATCCCATTTTTCTTTGCTCACTTTTAATCACAATATATTCTTGGTCAGTTTCCCTATATGTTTGAATTAAAGTTATAATAACATACATTCCGCGAGTTCAAAAGCTTTAACAGTTTCATGACCTAAGTACTTGAAGCATCAGTACTTTCGAGTTTCGACACCATGACTGCTATTTAAATATATATTAATGGTACGAACAAGTAGGATGGTGTTTATACCTACTGTTTAGAATGTCAATGAGATATAACCCGCGAGTCCAAAAGCTTTCGGAGTTTCATGACCTTACTGGAAACTTTCCAGTCATGGTATCGAGATTTATGATGCTTTCCAGGAAAGCATCATAAACCTCGATACCATGACTCGTATAATTGTACATCACTATAGGGACTAAAAAGTACAGTGAGATTCTTGACTTCTTTTTAGAAAGTTCAATGGGATCCAAGCCGCGAGTTCAAAAAGCGTTCCGAGGTTCACGCCCTCTCTCGAAAGAATCAATCTCTCAACACAGACTCACAGGGATTTGCGACATCTGTTTACTCGAATGTTTAATGAGATACAACGCGCAAGTTCAAAATCTCTCGTAGTTTCCTGACCTCCTTCGAGAGCGTATCCATCTCGTGCTGAAGGTTGATGTTCTCGAGTTCGAGGTACGTGGATCGCGCGGCGCGGTAGTCCATCAGGAGCCGCTTCGCGTCTCGACACTTCTTCGCGGCGATGTTGTTGCGGATGCGCTTGTCGCGGTACTTATCGTGGTCGTTCATGTCGCGCGTCCGCTGGCGAGTGAAGTGACGCAGCGTGGTGTTGTGGAAGTCCGCGGCCTGAAGGCGCGCGGCCACGAGATCTGTAGACGCCTTCAGCAGCTCCGCGTACGCGTCCGTCTCCTCTGCTGACATCCTCGGGGGTCTCACGGGGTTGCTGATCAGCCCGCGCGCCTGCTCGATCTCTTCCTCGATTGAGCGCGGGTGAGCCTCGGGAAACTCCTCCTTGGGCGGCAGCCAACGGAGCTTTGGGGCTAGCTCCGCGCTGCTCGCCGTCCACTGGGCACAGCCCTTCGACATCAAATCAACCTCGTCATCCACTAGCTCCTCCTTGATCCTGACTACGGGAGGAATGGATGTCTTGGGTGGAGGCTCAACGACTGGTGTCGCCACCGCATGCTCTTTGGCCTCATCTGCGCTGTTCTCTTTGACGGTGGACTCTGGCTGTAAATCTTGGAAACCGGAGAGGGCGCGCATCATTTTCGCTCGTAGCTTGTGAGGTAGCTTGTTGATCTCCGACAGTGAACGCCTTGGCTGTTGGTCGTTTGGCGACGGTGACGAGGATGATGTGTCACTAGGCGCCGGGGACGTAGAGGTCGCATCGCTTTCGGAGTCTCTTGGAATGGAAGAATGAGAGGTGCCCTCTGCAGCAGCGGGTGGTGATACAGTCGATATGGTTTCCGAATCGATGTTTGAGTTTTTGCTCTTGTGCGACAAATCTACCTTTGTGGAATGTAGGTGATCTGCTTTGAAAGGTACGCTAGCTTTCTTCAAATTGTCAGCCGCGATGATACGAGGTGCAAGAAAAGTCTGATGGTTGACAGCTACCATTTGCTTGCGGACTTGGTGCACCATCGGTATCTGCGAGTGTACTTGTGTGGCCCATGGTTGCTGCATAGGGATGCGCGTTTCATGGGTGTGAGGATAGAAAGGTACTTCGTAGAAAGCACCACCACCACCACCACCACCACCCGGCAAATACCCAGCGGGTATGGGGTGTGGTGGTCGAGCCGCTGGTGGCATTTGAGGCGTGAGCTCCTGAAGTCGCGAAGGTGGTGCTTTGTATTGTGGTGGGATCTGGTGCGCGTTTGTAGGTGGCGGTGCGTAGCGTGGAGCGGAGTTGGCGAGATAGCGCGCTCGTTTAGCGGGGCGAACCTGAAGGTACATGTCGCTTGGATCGGGGATGGACCTCGCTTGCCGGGCCAATCCCTCTTGGTGCCGACCAGGGACGAGCCGCTCCGTCACCAGCTGCTTGATGCTTGCCAGTTCGCTCTTGAGATCCTCGTTCTCCTGCGCCAGCTTGCTGACCTTGCTCTCCATTATGCCGTCCGCGATCCTGCGCTTCTCGCGTGACCGCTTGGCCGCCATGTTATTCTTCAGTCGCTTCACCCAGTAGTTGGCGTTCTTGAGGTCCTCCGGGACGAAGCTGCGCTCGCGCCTGTTGGGGCAAGAAGGGTCGCTACCATCACTCTGGATACTGCATTCTTCCGCGCCACTCGAATCGGAGTGGTTACCTGCATCCTTTCCCATCTCGAAGCTAGCGACCACCTCGTTGTACGGGTCCTCGCGATGCGTCCTCTGGATGGCCGGGTAAACCATCTGGACAGGGCGACTTCCGGCTTGTGACGTGGGCATGGGTCTGCTTAGTCGCGCGTCGAAGTGCTGATGATGCGAGGGAAACATCGCACCCTGGTGCCTTGCATTAGCTAGAATCGTCTGGGATATTCGGTCCTGCGATACTACACCAAAGTCTGTGTTCTCTCGATCCATGTTTCACGCGTTTGTGGTCATCTAAGTTTGTTATTGTCGCTTTAGAAGCAGGTACACAGGTACGCAGTGCGATCAACGGTTAGGAGACGATTGAGTATTGGGACCTGGAGGGGAGAAGGGTTGAAAAGAAAGAATGGTACCAACACATTATTTATGTACGCAGTAAAACGGAATTGTCATCAGCTATATAGAGACAAAAATAGCATTTTGCTCTTGGAAAAACAAACATTACTGCCTGTTACATAAGACCAAACATTGCATAACACACCCACGATTCTGACCATTAGTATAGCTATCTATAGTTGACGCACGAATGGGGCTCCCATGGGGAAAAAGCAGGCATAATTACAAGTCATTATCCGCGCTCTTTCTTTCGAATACAAACAATAAGCAATGTGCCACTCAAATTCTCCATGTCATCGTTACATAATATGGGATAACAATTAGAAATGGTCATCACGAGGAAAGAACTAAAAATTTCAACATTTAATTCGAAATTATACTGGTAACGTTATGCAAATTTGCATTATTTACTGATCATTTAATGTGAGTCTCAACTTGTATGTGTGCAGTATGTCAACGAACTTTCATGCTTACATAATAGGGCGACTATTTTTGGAGGGAATTTTTTTTTACCTGGGCAAACTTATAAGGGTACGGATTGTAATTTACAACAACAAAATGTTAGCTAAACAGTATTTCAGTCTTTCGCCCTATAAATATATATTTTAATTAACGGTTGTGTGACTTGTTGGCTTTTTATGAGTCGGAATGATTTTCAGCCGCTAACACCTCTTTGACAACGTCTATAATTATAAAGCCTTTCATTCAGGAATAATTTACACATCTTTGGAATTTGGGAATACATTACTTTTGTATTTGGGCGGGAGAGCGAGTGGGCAAGAGATAAGCTTTTGTGCAAATCTACACTATAGCTATATTATTATACATTTCTTGCCAAACGAATCTTCTCGAATATTTCGAAAGGAGTTGCAGTCCACTATCAATCGTTATCATTCGCAGAGTGCATTTTGTTGAAAACTCGTGTACGATCGGGATTATTCGGTATATAATCAAATCACCACCAAGTTTTAGAAAGATGATGAAATTGGAAACAAAAACTGATAACCGTGATAAATAGAAAGCAGATCTCGAAAGATCATGCTATTACGTAATACCGCAAGTGAAGAGGTATTACGAAAGATCTCGTTACATGGTTACACATGCAACGAAATTATGGGTACACTGATGTAACACACCAAACGCCTATAAATAAGTTACTTATGTACAGTAGTCAGTACACGTATAATTAAGTTATTTGTATATTAGTACAATTTGAATGGTCACTTTTCGTTTATATAAGTGAGTAGAGTTCGTAAACTGATATAGTCCCAGGCCTCAGTGCGTGTTTGCTTTATCATGGCGTGTTTCTGTTGCGTCATCTATACATTTTTCTGTGAAACATGCAGAGTGTGTCGATAACTAATACAAAATTAAATAAGGAAATACATAACGCATAAACCAGTCAATAAATATGTCAATAAAATAATAAATAAAATTGAATAAATTAAACAAATAATTGATTAACTAATTCAAATTAATAAACTAAATTAAATCAATCAATCAATAAATAAATAAAGACTGAGGCGCGGGTGGACAGTGACCAATCACCAACCTTATGCCTGGACACTGACCTATTTTCGGTTCGTTGGGTTTAGAAACAGACTACTAATCGCCAAACAAATGTTACGTGTATACAATGAATAGTGTTGCGTAATCATGCCTCTATACATGTACAGCGAACTCGTAACAAGGGGAAAGCGCGATTGTTATCGCAATGGTGCAAGATCGATAGGCGATGAAACTAGATCACACGTCCACCTAGTCTTTCAACAAGGTCTCACGTCTGCATACCTACGTCAGAAACATCTATAAAAAGAGAATAGCAACAATCCGCCCTCAAGCTCTCATTATAGTATGTTTAATTATTTTATCTCCCTTTCTTTTTTTAGACAAAAAGAAGGAAACTAAACAAACGGAGGAAGTGCGGCCGTCGACCAAGATATGGCAGCCATGCAGTCGCGCAACAAAATAATAAGGATGCGAATTATCATCCACCCACACAACGCTTTATTGACTAAGTTTCTTGATTGATTACGAAAAGTCAGATTACACAAAATATATAAGGGCGAGGACGGACGCATTTTGTTTTTGTTTCTTATTCATATACTACTCATCTAAGACTAGAGGGTCAAGACAGAATAAATCGGATGATGAAACCATCCACGGTGGAACTGGAACGGAGTTCTGTTGTTGTTATGTTTTTTCTTCCTATAGTTGTTTTTGTTTTAATATTATTTTGGAAGAGCATGTGTTTGAAACCGGTTCCATCGTTCTATTGGTATAATACGATTATAACTATAGGTAGCCTATGTGAGAACCACTATCATAAAATTAGAGACAATGTTCCTCTGTTACTATAGTTACGCAGATACTTGCTCTTGGTTTGATGATATTACCGCATCGATTTTATATCAGAAATCTGACCCCTTTTCCAAGGTTGTTAGTAGGGGTCGGGGTGTTTCACACAAAGATCCCAAGTTGGACTTTATAATTATGGAAAGCCATTATTTTGTAGCTTCGGAATTAAACACATTCAAGAGCCCAAATGCGAAATTTAAATCAACAATAGTTTACATCAATAACTTGAACTTCCTTCAATAAAAGAGATTTGTTATCAAAATTGTAGGCCTGTTTAAAAAACTCGTTTAACAGTTTTACAAATAATCGAATGGCTCAAGTCCGTTCGACTTGGGATCTTTGTGAAACACCCATATGATCAGATCTGCAGTCGCAGCCCAGTGGCACAACCGTTGAAGCAGATACAGATGTTTAAATAAATGGTATTAAAATTATGCTTCCCTGTTAGTTGTACCAATATATTTAGCCAGTCAGGCGAAGAGGACAACATACATGTATTTCTTGACTTGCTCAAGGTTTTCTTCTGGAAGCCTGTCACAATGTTCAGGGCCCATGTTAGCCATACGAGCTTTCATGGGAGTCAACACGCGGGGGACGGAGGGGGGGGGGGGGCATATATATGTTACCCCCCCCCCCCCCCCCCCCCCACACACACACACACACACACACACACACACACAAACACACACACACACACACACACACACACACACACACACACACACACACACACACACACACACACACACAAACACACACACACACACACACACACACTAACATACATACGCACACACACCCACAACAATACAACAAACATAGGCAACACACACTTGGACGCATGCACACACACTCACACGAACATACACATGCACACACACTCACACGAACATACACATGCACACACAAACACACATACACACAAACACACATACACACACTCACGCATGCGCACACATGCACACACTGGCATCAGCATGATCAGCATCATATCCGACATCCGCAAAGCCAAAGACAATCTTACTCCCCTAAAAATTATAAACAATTAAAATTCATCAAACTAACCTTGAATGATTATCGAAGTTCAACTTCAATCAAGAAAGAAGTTTGATGATGGTGAGCGAGTCGTTTTTTAAAAATGCGGATGCTCTTTCAAATTTAATTGAAATAAATGCAAAAGCTCCGACGGCTGCAAGATGATATTGTCAATACATAAGAAGTATTACAGTAAGTCTTGGACTAGATCAAGACAACTCACAAGGAACAAACTCTTCTTTGGCGCGGTCCAGATCAAACTAACAAACAAAGTGATATACATTCTCATCCCTGACCATCGACAGAATGCACGTGGGTATTCTCCTCTAAAGATACGTGAACGCATTCCTAGGACGTAAAGTTCGAACGACATCTATAGCCTTAGTATCAGACCCTAGTACCTATCGTTAGTTATATGAATTAATCAGGTCACGTATGTTTTCACTGATACATGCTCTCCACGCACAAGTTGAAGCCTTAGTATAATTACATCGATGAGTTGAAATGTGTTTTACCTGTAAAAATCTTGCCCTTTTTTGCAGCAAGTGACACTCTATTATTCAAATCTACGCTAAAATGAATTGTGAGAAATAGCAAGAGTCTGAAAGCCATAATATTAATTCGCCCTTAGCGTGCAAGCGATGCAATAACAGCAATACCCAGAAATCCTTCCCCTCCGCCGAAATGTTGTAACACCGTTTCCTATTATGTAATACGACCATTGTATGACGCATGCGCAGTAGCGATGTTTTGTACACATCGAATCCACCTTGCCCTCGTCTCAATAGTTAACTAGTCTCGCTTTATCAGACCCCGATTTAGTTTGTATCTTTTTATTCACATCTTCTTCTAGTTCTAGTTCTCAATATTATTATCTAACGTTCTTTCAGTCTTCTTCTTCTTCTTCTTCTTCTTCTTCTTCTTCTTCTTCTTCTTCTTCTTCTTCTTCTTCTTCTTCTTCTTCTTCTTCTTCTTCTTCTTCTTCTTCTTCTTCTTCTTCTTCTTCTTCTTCTTCTTCTTCTTCTTCTTCTTCTTCTTCTTCTTCTTCTTCTTCTTCTTCTTCTCATTCTTCTTCGTCTTCTTTGCCCTCGTTCGTCGAAACCTGTCAATTACGCGCGTTATTCTTTCTTCATAAACCGCATCACGCTTGTTTTCTTTTTATTCAACAACAATAACGATATAACCGTGATAAATTCGACTTTCGAAATTCGAAACATGTTGATTTGATTAAAAAGACAGAACAATATACTCATGTTGTTCTTAATCATGTTTATACACGTAGTATTTCGTGAGTGGTGTAGTTGTACGTTGTATTTATGGATTCTTGTTTTTATCTCGCGTTATGACTTGAGTACGGTCGCCGTACTTCTACTAGTTGATGTCAACTATAGCTAGATACTAGATAACTAGATCGGAATATCATAAATAGTTAACTACACTACTCTTGATTTCGAATGTATACGTACTTAGACTAAATTATTTAAATGTATTCATTTAAAAAATCGCATATACAGTTATAACAATTTACAGTACTACTCACAATAAGTAGGCCTATACTGATAATGATGATAGATCGTATTTATGCAGAACAGCTTCTAAGGGTTTATTTTAACCCTGGTCATACGGTACAGCACTTCAGACAATGAATAAAAAGGAATTAAAATAGTGTAAAAGTGAGGTTTTCACTGGTCTCAAAGCTCCTTGGTTTGGTGATAAGAAAGTAATTTCTCCTTGGTTTGATCATTGGGTTTGATCCACTGATCTAATTTAACTTGGCTAAATGGTCTGTATCGCAAGACTAATTCCATTTAACCCTCAGGCCCTGCCGATGCAATGCCGAGGCTATTACACGCTATTATGCAAGGTTACGCAACGAGGTACGCCGTCTGGCTCTGTTATTCCAAATTTTGGGGGCAATAAAAAGCGATGATCTTATGATCTAGTTGCATGGTTGCATAACGGCTTTGAAATCACCCGCGGAAACAGATCAGTCGCTATTCTCGCGCCAAGTCGCTTTCTGTAGTTAACAGTTAACGCCTCTCTATATTATATTATTTGTTGTACTTTATAGACCCAGCAATATATTCATTTAATTGCGATGTTCTTGAAAAAGTAAACACAGATCCCTCTCTGGTCTGATCCACTAATCTAATGGTTGGTATATTGACAGAAGTCAATGGCTGTACTTCTGAAAGTATGTGCATATTTAAATAACATGGTATTATCTAAAGCGGACCCATTATACCCCGTTTCAGAAATATGCAAATAAGCTTGTTCAATGTCTTAATAATGAAATCAGATCTTTATACTTCCGTTAAATAATGCAAACAAAACAAATGTACTATATTATAATTGTCTGCTTCCCTCGAATCTGGTGAATACTACGTCTCATATTTTTCACTAAGATGTTGTTGTGAAACGTTCATAAGCTGGTAAAACTGGTATGATCAAAGACCGACTAAGGTCTATGATATGATACACTGCTCATATAAATTAGCCGCCTTGAATAGAGACTAGCGATTCTTAATCGCCTCACTCCAATTCGAACCGAGTTCTTTGATCCCCCAGTACCCGCCTGCCCGTACGTACGCGATCTACTTTCTGGCTTACGTAACATCACAAAGGATCATTACGTCATATTACATGGAACCCGCGGGCTCGGTGATCGTTGGGCCAGCGCATAAAAGGACAAGTGAACCCACTCCAAAAAGTTTATGCCCACATCACGACTTCGAATTCCGGTAGGGCGGTTACCCTTTTGACATTACGTAAGAGCGGGTCCTTAATTTAGGGGACTATTTTCTCGCCCCCCCCCCCCCCCCCACTTCCTTTTTAGTTTGAGGGGGAAGGAGGGTTCTTTGCCAGGACTGACTATACGAACTAGTTTGTCACGGAGCTACGAGCGTGTTTTGTAACACCGGTCTCGTAATACATCCCTAACACTTGAACATTGTGTAATCTACATACTACTCATATGTCTCACCACAATGTGTGCTTTTGTTGCATCATGATTGTTGCGCCCATTCAGATACGTACTGTTTCATTCTTTGTATATATTTCATAGCTTTTTGTTACAAAAATTCGTTACAACAAGTATAACACTAATAACAGGCATAACGAGAGTCGACAGTGACCACGTGGGACGAAATAAGCGATCGGTGGATTACCCCCCCCCCCCCCCTCCCTCCCCACCAAAAACGGATAATAATCATAAAAACGAACATTAATACATTCATCAATCATGTCATACATACATGACATACATAATTACATACATACATACATACATACATACATACATACATACATACATACATACATACATACATACATACATACATACATACATACATACATACATACATACATACATACATACATACATACATACATACATTCATACACGCATACATACATACATACATACATACATACATACATACATACATACATACATACATACATACACACATACATACACCCATACATGTACATACACACATACATACATAGATACATACATTGAAAAAACAAGTAAATAAATGATAAATGAATAAATACTCCTGGGTAGAGAGCAGCAATATGGATTAAAATTAAATGCCTTGCTGAGGCATCGATAGGGTTCGAACTCTAAGCGAACTTTAAATAAATAAAATAAAATAAATAAATAAATAACTACACAAAAATAAATAAATGTAACAAAAATGAATCAAATGCATATAAATATGTGTGACCTATTTATAAAAGATCCACTCTAGTTTTGGCTTAAAGTAAAGTGGGGTATTGGTCCGACTTTCTAACGTCTTTGTGCTAAGAAGAAAAAAATAACAAAGCGACAATTTTAATCACGATTTATTTGGAGCCAAACATTCGAGTCACTGAGTAACCAATAATCCGTGCAACACTCGATGTCTTCAACAAAAAAGTTTGAAAAATACAATCGAATCTCGGCATATCAAGGACCTTTTCTTTGTTTAATATAACAACATTTCAACAAAATAAGTTTACTCATGGTTTACGTTTACTGGCCCTAGTTGTGTTAAAGGTCCGGTCAGACTATAGAGGATGCGATTAGCTGCCATTAGCTCCAAATCATGAAAGGCGGATAGTGTAAAACACTGGTTGGTAAATACATATTTTGGCACTTTTTATTGTGAATAATTTAAAAGGTGTTGCGTTGGTTTTTCATATTAAAGTAACAAATAGCTGAAGAGTGTATATTTTTGTTAGGTATGGTCCTGTTACACAATTGACATTCATTTGCATTAATTAATTTTAAAAAGGTAGATTGCAAAAAATAGGAAAAAAAACCTTCTGTACAAATTTCTCAAATTTCCATTTCGTTCCAAAGATTTTTACGTTTGAAGTGTTCAGATGTTAAACTGTCTACGGGATAATTTAAGCCGTGTACAAAGAAAGTGCAATGAGTTAGTGAATATCACTTTGCTTTTTTTTGCTTATTTCTCGGCCAAAAAACATCCAATTAACGTGAAATGTTCACACATTACTTTGTGAACATATCAACTCACATCACTTATTGCACTTGTCAACAAAGTTACTAGATCCCTTTAAACGACAAGTAGGACTTTAGCGCCACTCAAAGGAACCGATGCGAAGTAGGTCGATCCGTCGATGCATGCTTATGTATATAAGCAGTGTTACACATGACTTAAAGGGATAGTTGAGTTTTGGTATAGAGGGCGCTACACAAAATAATTTTTTGTGAGATAATGAAAAACTGCGTGTCAAATTCGAAAGAGCATACAATTTAATGACAGAATAAACATGATTTGACCAAAGTCGGTTCAGAAATGGCTGAAATATCCATAAACCTAACCATTTGTAATAATTGTGGGCCCCCACAATTATTCACAAAATTTGAACCAGCCGTTACAAATTCTTTTTTAAATGCTTCCTCTTTTCAAAAATGTACAACAGAGGTTTTTAAATAGTTCAATTTTTCAATTTTATTTGTTTCCAACAAAACATTTCAAATCAATTAACATCATTTACAAAGTTTAAAGTGATCCGTGTAAAGTGTCATATATTGCACAAACTGACATTTGAGACTTCAATCCTATATCAATATCCGTAAACCACACGTACCCGTAAACCACACGTATTATATATCAATATCATTGTAAAATAGAATTGAAAGATTTGTGAAAGTTTGAAAGAAAACGAACACTGTTTACCTAGTGAAAAACGAATATTGAGTTCATATTTTATCACCGAATACTGATGGTCTGTTGTAGATTTGTTGCAGTAATTATCATCCGTTTGATCTTGACGATATCCGCACCCGTGTACATACAGCTACAGACGGTACGGAATTCATAGAATTTGCGCACGCTAGGCTCAAAGTTCAGTGGATCGGGAAAATTTCCCACGCGCGCTGGCGCAGGACGTGTTCAGCGACGACAATTGTACTTTTTATCAAAACCGTTAGCTAACGCTTTTGAAATAATGATTTTCAATGATAATTATCTTCATACTAAAGGGACATTTGAAAAAAAAACGAACCCTATTTTATTCTTCTCTTACCATAAGCTAAACAACACGGCAGAAGAGAAACGAGGAAGCTCCAAGTATTTTTTCGTGGAGTTAGACACTTTACCTGTGTCACTTTAAGGTATACATATTGGAAACAAGAGGGGTCCACTAAAAAGCAGTGCTTGTACAAATGTGGACCCCTCAAATAATAATGAATAATTAAATTAATACAATAATGAATTCATTTCTACAAAGTTGTTAATTATCTCTCTATCTAATCACTATTTCAACAAAACATCACATGCACAATATTTTATTTAAAATGGTTGAAACCGATGAGTGTTTACAGAGCGCCCTCTTGCGGTTTAACGGCTCTTTTTGAATGATAACAGGCTTATAACTTAGTCATTTGTAATTTTGTATTCCTTTCGAGCATGGTGGAGTTATAACTATTAGTTTGTAATGTAAAAGTGCAGGTTTGGGTTACTGAAATTCAGTTTGACCAAAACTGTACTCTCTTTACCAGAACTCAACTATCCCTTTAACGTGAAATGTTCACACATTACTTCGTGAACATAATTATCAAATCACATCAATATACATTTTATTAATCACTCATCACTTTTTGCACTTGTCAACAAAGTTACTAGATCCCTTTAAGTTTAAACGACAAGTAGGACTTTAGCGCCACTCAAAGGAACCGATGCGAAGTAGGTCGATGCATGCTTATGTAAGCAGCGCCCACCCGTAATAGTTCTGAGTTGAAACTGTATCAAGGAAACGTTGTGATAAGTGGCGGTTCCATGAAATGGAAAGTACAGGTAAAAATAAGTGCACTACTAATTATGCCTTACTGGGTCAAAATGCATGTTATTTGTCTATACTAGTATTAATTAACGTTAGCTTCCGGGCATTAGTACATGTACTCATTAAAATGTTACGGCGACAGGATGTGACGTAGCTAATTAAATGTAAAGGACCATGAAGCGCGAGAGAAACTCATCATAAAAATGAATAGATGATATTACATTGCATCTTATTATGTCATCTTATAAATATAAGACGTCAGAATAAGATGCAAAGTAACAGGACAGGAGTAATCATTAAAATGTTAACGGTTAAGAAATAATAATTAATGTTGATCTTTTATCCGAGCGTAATTGCAAGTTTTGGTAAACGAATAAAACACATGAAAAGGGATGCATTTCCGGTTACGAAATTGACCGAAAATTCCTATAATGATAACAATAATATACTCGATTTATATAGCGCCTATATGTTATGATTGATAATCATATCTAAGCGCTTTACAATGATATTATTACCCCGGTCATATAATACAATGCAAACCAGCACACATTATGTGCACCATCTCCACTCCCTGGGGAGCATTCCTTCCAAGCGGCTCATGGACATTGAGAAGATCCTTCACATAAAAGCTTTCACCTCCTACCGGGTCCCCATTTATACACCTGGGTAGAGAGCAGCAATGTGGATTAATTGTCTTGCTGAAGGACAAACGCGATGGGCATACACAGGGTTCGAACCATTATAGGTTCGAACTCGGGATCTCCCGCTTGGAAAGCGAGCGCTTTACCAATCTTGCCACACCACACCACATCCACGTTTACTCTACTATTTTAGTGCAGTGGTCCGGGATCTGATTGTATCCCTTTCGAAATCATATTCAAGTTCAGTAAAACAATTATTGACCCGCAGCGCGCGGATTTTGTCCGACTTGGCAATATAATTATGTTTGGTTGCTAACTTCAATTTTCAAAAATATGGTTGCAAGAAAAACTAACACTAACCCTAACTATGATGGCTATATGTTATATTTGGTGAATATGGTTATATTTGGTGGCTGTAGTTAGATTTAGTGGCTAAAACTATTACAATTGAAGTATAGCAGCAATCCCCCCTAAATTGCACTGCCCGGACTGATGCCGCGGCCGGATTAAATCCACAACCATGCACACCGGATAGGCTCTTGACTTCTAATCACCTGGACCCGAATTCGAACCCTTCAGTAAGCATGGTAAGGCATTTATCCCACATTGCTGCTCTCTACCCAGGAGTATAAATGGGTAGTTGGTCGAGTGTTAAATGAGCCTGAAGCTGCGCCCTAAACAGTAGAGCAGCTTGAGCTAGTTATGCTCACCTGGGAGTTGAGATGGTGTGCAAGATAATTTCGAACCCTTAAGCCCGGCGCAGACAGAGCCGACTCGACCCGATCCGACTGGTTTTCAGTCAGGCTAGAGTCAGTTTCGCTCAGTCGGAGCCGATCCAACATGTCGAATCGGCCTTGAATGACCTCCGACTGGCACTTGACTGGAAAAACCGGAGTCGTAAGGCAGCACATGCTGAGTTAATCAGGCTGAAAACCAGTCGGATCGGGTCGAGTCGGCTCTGTCTGCGCCGGGCATAATATGTATGCCCGTCGCGTTTGTTCTTCAGAAAGACGATTTTATCCACTATATTGCTGCTCTCTACCATTCTACCCAGGTGTATAAATGGGGGACCGGACGGTAGGAGTGGAACGTGTATGCAATCATACTGTACTGTCTGTACTGTCTTGTTTACCGTTGAGTTCTCATTACGGCTGCCAGAATGTATTGCTCGCAAGGGAGCAGATAGTGCACGTCACGTGATGTGGCTTGATTGCGCGTGTGTGTTCGATAACCGGGTTATTACTGTAAAAGCGCTTAGACTAGATGATAATTATGCAAATCGAAACATTATTTTATTAAGGTCTTTTAGAGGATTGACTGAAAAATCTATATTGACGTACTAATTTATTTCATCCTCCTAAACAAACAATGTTCTGGACGGTTTCCCAACCAGTTAAACCAGTTTTACACTTCTAGTCGATTTATATCTCGCCCGTGCATGCAGAAATGTACTTTACCGTATTTATTATTGCGTTTCATTCTTTGTAATTAATATATCGTAAACTGGTAAACATCTATTACAATTTTGTCGACAATCATTAGGATCCAAGGCTGTGACCCGAAATGATTTTCCTTTTTTGTTTGGGTCGGCGTATAAATAACAAAAAATGTTTGCAACTCACTTGGCCGAATCCGAGGTGGGCCACACAATACAATATGATGATAGTCATAATGCACCCTGTATACATGCGAGATCAATACTGAGCTCCATGTTATTATGAAAAGATAGCAATGCGTGCACTGCAACAATACGTTGACTTCCGAGAAATTCATGAAAAGGATAATATTTGTACAGATATATTTATTCGAGCATTTCACATTCATTTACAACAATAGCCGCACCCCATGCATGTGTGGAGGCAAAGATGTGTACTGTAATTGTATGTGTGTACGTGCAATTTGTGTAATCGCGATTATAAGGGGCGTACACTGCGTATTGCGGTGTTGTACTGATTGGGGGTGAGCAGTGAGGGGGAGCGAATTATTTGGGGCACCTTCTACGGTATGTTTTTCCACATTTTGATGAGATTTTACCCGAATTATTTTATTGGGGGCACGCAGACTCAGTATTGGGGACACACGCTATGTTTTACTTTATTTTACCAATGTTTATTTGCCCCTGACTTTGTTTTATTGTTTTTGGTCACTCAAAATATGTGCCCCAGTGGCCCCCGTACCTACCGTACGCCACTGGGGCCCACTATTCTACAACGGGGTATACCATTATACATGTAGTAACATTGTCAAATCCACACAATTTACTTAGAACTCTATAGCGGTTCTTATATTTACATATCATAAACCTGGAACAGGTTTCGGTTTTTCAAATTTCTCTTTTCTTATACAGATATGTATGAAGTGTTCGAATTTACAATTATCTACGGGAGAATTTAAACTGTGTACAAAGTCAATGCAAAGAGGAAGTGAATATCACTTTGCATTTTCGCTCATTACTCGTTCATATGACCTGCCTTGAAATGTGCACACATCACTCAGTGGACATATCAGATCACAGAAATACATAATGTATCAACCTTTTGTCAGTGTTTTGCACATGTCAACAAAGTATCTAACCATCGCATGGAAGGACGTATGAATAGTTCAGTCTTTTCAACTGTGGATGCGTTTTTCTAGCTCAGAATAAGCATTTAAAATGTATTTTAGATTAATATTTTATCATACGAAAAGATTCGCCGGTATCACGTTTCAAAACGCCGATTCTAAAAACAAGGCAAGGAAGTCTTTTACAGCAGGTTGTAATTGGCAACGTCAAATAGCTTGCTAGAACTTGCCGTACATAGCAACCAGTGATCGGGTCCAAGACCAGAGGGTCCGAGATCAAGATCAAGATCAGACAGTCCGAGATCAAGATCAAGACCAAGATCCGCAGCTCAAGATCGAGATCAGAATCTCTGAGATCATGATCAGAAATGTCCGAGATCAAGAACAAGATCGAGATTACTGATGCCGATCTCGAGACTGGTCTCGAGATCAAGATCGATCTCGAGATACCCAACACTGATAGCAACACTCAATGATCATCTTTATGTTATCTTGTCATTAATTTTTATCTTGGAACTCTACCGGCTGTCGCATACATCATTGTATCCCTATTGCCAATAATATAAGCATGGCACAGCTTTCGGTTTATCAAAGTTACCCCAGTTATACTATAGCAACAAAATTAAATTAAAAAACCACCAATACAATACAAATTTATGTAAACATTTTTTAGCTCATAATATTACACGGACTTACTTAGGGGAATTCGATCAATAAAGCTAGTTGTATACGATATTCTCTTGACGTACTCACACACACACACACACTCATTTTCTGTTCAAAAAATAATGAGAACTACAATCTTCTTTTGAGAGAAAAAAATCGATCAATTGCATACAATATATAGGGTGCGGATTGTTTTACACAAAACACACCCAACTAAAATTCACACTTCAGCTATCTTCTGTTTCAATGAATCTTGTGAATAGAGTATATTAACATAATAGTGTCAGTTATACAAAATAAAATGTGACAATAGTTATTGACCAACCTTCAGTATGCTTATGATTATGCTGAGTGACAAAATCATTAAATCGATGATCGACACCCGAGCTTCGCGCTCTCATATTTTAACGTTTTATCATACTAAATATTATACTGTTATAGATAAATTTACAACACGAGTAGAACGCTATTACGGGTTGCTTTTTCATAACAACTTTTAAAATAACTGGAAAAGATTCTCAAGTTCATTTGCACCAACTGATCAACACATTGGCTGATATTCAGGGATCTAGTTACATTGTCAAAATCCACAAAACTAATAAACAATAAATATATCCGATCGGATAAAATGTGGGATCGCACATTTATTCGATGATTAAGGAAAAAAAATGCTTACTTTTTCAAAAATTTACCAAAGAGGTTTTTAAATAGTTGTTGATGATCTCTCTATTTACTGTAATCATTATTTTAACAAGAGATCACATTGATAACATTAATATTACTTAATTGTTTGTAATTGTTGATACTTTTTTTTAACATGGTGGATTTATATCTATTAGTTTGTAATGTTATGGTGCAGGTTTTGGTTAATAAAATTCAGTTTAACCAAAACTATATACTATCCTTTTAAAAGGATATTAACGATTTTTAATTATCCACCGGAAGGTTATAAATGTGTACAAAGTACAAAGTGCAATCATTAAACTAATACTTATTTATGTTACATGACATTATATAAATTAACGGCTAAGGGGAAGTTAGTGCATGTATAATTAAACATTACAAAAGGTAACAGACTGTGTATAAAATATGCATGAAATAAAACAAAAAAGTCATGAGCTGTTATATATTGTTTATAATGAAGGAAATAACATGAGATTGACACAATATCAGCATAATCAATTGACACATTTTATCATAATACGCTGAACATTATAATATAATGTAAGTACCTAACAAAAACTGATTTATAATTCCAACTTCTTAATCTTAGAATAAATATATCATAAATATGGTGTTAATTATTGTCATGTTCTAAAACAAAAATCATGATAGTGATTATGATTATGATCACTAGTTGTTTGGACTTACCATAGAAATACATCAAACAACAACATAATATAATTGAGCTGCTGAAAGTCGTCCACCATGAATCCGATGATCGCTGGCACTTTGGCGCCCCGATACAAATTCGTCAGGGTTCGCGGAGTGGGTCAACAGAAATGCTGCTATTAAAAGATACTAGTGTCATATCATAGCGCAATATAATTCACCCATTGCAGTTAATAGTTGGTTATATCTCGGCGGATGATCCCCGTAACTAATATTATTGAGTCATATGACTGTTTACCTCTTACAACACTCGCAGTAATTCCTTTGTTTCTCGTTGTTAGTCAGGTTTAAACCAGTTTCTAAAAGTCGTTCGTCTATGAAAAGATTGTAAACAACGAATCATTCAGCTCGTTTTTTAATAGGTCAATATACATGTAGTTAGGAAAAAATAGTTTAACAATTACCTTGTTTCACGTGAATCGTTTGTGCGATCAAATTAGAGGTGAAATTCATTGTCCTACTCTCTCAGGTCTGTCGATGATCTGTAATTATACCGTTTTACCACCAAGGTCGCCTGGCCCATGCAGTCCATATAGAGTCAAATTTGGCCTAATAAGACCGAAAAATCAGTCACTCTCTTTTGCGACGGTTGTTCCACTAACTACTCTATTAATTTAATGAAGTGAGATTTATAACAGGAATCCCCATGTATAGAGTCGGTTGTTTCTGACTAGAGTTGGCCAAGCCCTCTTGACATACACACACACACACGCCGTGGCTTTATAATGGTATCTGCATCATTGTCATTGCATCATATTTGATTTGATGCATGGATTTCCGTGACGCTATTTGATGAATAGAAAATAAATCCACCTCATACACCGTGTCAACAATTTATTATAATGGTGTTGTCGACTGGTTATGCGTAGTTGCCATGCGAAGCTAATTTCAGAAGCAGTAGAGAAATATTGAATGTAATTATGAGCAAAGAACATGGGCTTCGCACGGAGGATTCGAACCCGTGACCTCCGGATTCTTAAACCGGTGCTCATGAAGCCAGGTATTTTTTTCATTGATTTGTTTTTTAACCGATAACTTAGCAAAACAAACATTTTAAAACAATAATAGTTTATAAACATTATATACAGCCAGAAAATATATGTATCTATATGATTATAAAGCTTTAACTATAGCTATAACTATGGCTGACTGAAATCAATCTCGAATCTCGAATGTAAGCACGATACATCTCACAACAATGGCGGTGGAACCGTTATTGCCCTTCCAAAGTATGCACCGGATTGCATTATTTTGAATGAAATTACGAAAACTCCCCCCTCGCGGGATATCCCCCCCCCCCCCCCCCCCCTCGCGCGCATCGCGCCCTCGGGTTTGGTCGCTCCGCTCCCTCGCATGATTACGCCCCCACCCGATATTCGGGCAAAAGACGCCAGCCCCCTTGGAAAAATATGCAGCTACGCCCATGACGAGGCGTGGGACATTGTTTATATTCTTAACTCCTGCCTTTGACATTCAGGTTGACGAGGAGAATGACGTCGACAGTGACAATTAACATGCGATGAGTGAATGGAAATTTCGTATTTTTGTTCTCGTTTTTTCAGATCGGTCGATCATGTGGTGACGGAGGTCAATTTATGACATGTATAAACAATTGTGTATCAATCAAACAATAGGTCTTGGGTTATGCACCAGATTGCACAGTTTCAGGTCCAATAATGAAAAATCTCCCTACTGTGGGAGGAGGGACACGCCGCTCCCACACCCTCCCCCCTCGGTCGCTTCGCTCTCTCGGGCTTGGTCGCTCCGCTCCCTCTCAATGTCCCCCCCCCCACTTTTTAGTTGTTGTTTACGCCCTTGGCAGTACATTGTGCAGAACCCATGACCACCCACTCTATCACGTGTATTATATCGTGATTACAATGGGGAACAAAATAATACTAGGGAGTGTTGAACTCAATTCTAAGTTGGATCTCACAAATACGGTTAAGCCATTTGTAGCCTCGGAATAAAACATATTCATCAGCAACAACAAAGAAAACCTTTTGAAAAAAAATATTTCAAACTTCCAACAAAAAATGTATATCAATAACTTCAAGGCTAATAAATATTTATTTACTGATTTGCAATCAAAATGTATGCCTTTTAAAAGAACGATTCCAACAATTTTACAAAGAAACTAACGGCTATCCATAATAGTTAGGTCCAACTTAGAGTTAAGTTTAACTTTGAATCTTTGTGAAACACCCCCCTGGTCAAGTAAAGTTCATGAAGTTGTGGAACTCTCAATTATGTTTGGGGCAATTCCACGGTAACGGAAGGACATTCAGACGCAATTTTTTTAATTAAATCAAATAATTCTAGAATCCTGCTTATGATTTATCATTGTAAATTACATTTCTGAGACTCTTGGTGGGACACCTTTGATTTCCTATTTTTTTAATATTTTTGTTTACATTACGTTTATTAGATATGGACACTAATGAGGCCGGTAACGGAAGGACGGCAAAATTGACATGGATTTTCAAGTCCTTTAGTTATGATCCAATCTCTGTGAAGTTAAGAGGACTATCATGTAATATTGGCTCATAGTCCATTCCCTAATGTTATAAGAGTATTACAACACTTATTTGAAAAATATGTCTATTGGTATATTAATTACAAAAAGTTAATTGCTTCACTGTTCGGTAACGGAAGGACAGAGTTTTTTATTCATTAAAAATATACTTTAGGGCTCTCAAAAGACTGAATTTTTAATCTGAATACATAATGTGATATTCAATCATCCAATTTGGTACCTTAAAACAGAAAAATACTAGAAAGGAATGCCACAAATAAAGAAAATCTAGAAATAGGCACTGTGTAGTCCCATGTGTATAGGTTCATGTATGGTGTCTGTTTCTCCTATCAGGAGACGCCCAATATTTTTGTTAATCATGTAAACTGAAAGATATCATTATGTGATCATGATTTATGAAAAAATAATCCAGAAAAAATGAACAAGATCAGAAATAATCCTCATTGGATTTTTCCACTTTTGGCTCATTTGGCGTGGAATTGCCCTTTGGTAACCAGACTAATAATTTTGTTTATTATATTTTTAAAAATGGACCGGGGTCACGGAGCCCTTTCATAGAACCTGGGGGTGTTTCACAAGGATTATAAGTTGAACTTAAAGGGATAGTTGATTTTTGGTAGAGAGGGCGCTAGACTACTTTTTTTTTTGTGAGGTAATGAAAAACTGAGTGTAAAATTTGAAAGAGCATAATATTTAAATAATAAAATCATCTTTGTTTAATCAAAATCGGTTCAGAGACAGCTGAAATATCCATAAATATAACAATTTGTAATAAAGCTGGGGCCCCAGGTTTATTAGAGAATTTTGAACCAGCCGTTAAAATTTTTTTTTTAATGCTTCCTCTTTTCAAAAAGTTAGAAAATAGGTATTTAAATAGTTGTTGGTTATTTTTCTATTTAATCACTATTTCAACAAAACATCACATGCACAATATTTTATTCAAAATGGATGAAACCGATGAGTGTTTAGAGAGCGCCCTCTTACGTTTTAATGGCTCTTTTTGAATGATAACATGATCTTTACTACGTCATTTGTAATTTTGTGTTCCTTTCTAGTTATAACTATTAGTTTGTAATGTAATGATGCATGTTTTGGTTACTAAAATTCAGTTTCACCAAACTGCACTCTCCTTACCAGAACTCAACTATCCCTTTAACTTAAGTTGGACCTAACGATAATGCGATATGGTCAACTATCTATTCTGTTTAGTCATTTTTTACCAACGGTGCTTTATCATTGCTGAATAATCAGATATAATACATCTATTGTTGTTACTTTTCATGGACCCTGTTGTAAATTAAATTATGCCGGGTCAAAACGGTGTCATTTCCCGAGTACTTCTCGGTTAACAAAGTAAACTTTTATAATAACTGTGTATTACTAGACATGCTAGAATAAAACATTAAAACAAAAACTCTAACGATTGTATTAATAATGGTAAAAGTGTTGATATAGTGGAGGAGAATTATGATGAAATATAAGTTATGTTTAGTTATGTTCAGTTATGTTTATAGAATTGAGAAAACAAAAACAAAAACACTAGAGATATGATAACTAATGGTAAAGTGGTGATATAATAGTCTAGGAGGAATTACAATGATGAAATGTTAGTTATCTTTTGTCACTTATCATTGAACCCGTTTTTAATAACTGACATACATGGTGAAGCAAATTTCTAAGAATTTAACAAAGATCCGTGAAAATGAGGCGTTAATATTCCCTCGTTTAGCCCAGCATAAATAGCCTTTGGACAAGTTACAAGCTAACACAAGAGCTAAGTTGTATAAATTATCTCATTTTATCTCATTCATTGTATCCATAATCACGGTTTTGAAACGTGTATCAGATTAAGCTTAATCAAGTGAAAATTTCAGCCTGAAATGCATTTTCAAAACGCTTATTATTGGCTTATACAATAATGTCTGCGCACATGCACCGTGATATACCCAGTTCTCATCTGTTCTATACATTTTGTCATCGAACTTTTGTTCAAAATTTGGACCAGGGTCGATCGTGGCGCCGATTTCCATGTTATCCCTTGGTTGAATAATTATTTTTCTACAATAACCGAGCCATTGGCATGGACAAACCAGGCTCTAATGATCACACGCTAATCTGTATAAATAGTACAAATCAACAGAACATCATTGACAATATTGGCAAGCTGCTGTCCTTTCATGTTTGCTATTGTATTATGATTAGCAAGATATTATGTTAAGGATTATAATTATTAATATAATTTATATAATGCTTTTTCTTGGAAGTTGTCCTTCGATTTTGCCCACGCACCAAAATCGCCTGATTGAACATCTTTTGTATAATTTTGTTGACGAAAGTACACAATATTTCATGATAAGTATTACATTACAGAGAACTATAATAAAGGCCCAGATAAAAGGATGAATGGCACGCCTACCTTCTAGGCGTGCCATTCATCTCTTGAATTCTAGTTCTTGAATTCTAGTTCTTGAAGTATGTCAACAACATTTTGTTCACATGTATTACGACCCACGTGTACTTACCCAAAACCAGTGACATATAGCAAGGGAGGCGGGAAGCGGGAGGTTGGAGGCGGGAGAGGGTGCTCCTGGGCCCGAGCTATCACTCCACCTTCTCCCCCCCCCCCCCTCCCCCCCCCCCTCCCCCCCCCCCCCCTCCCTCCCCTCCAACCATGCCAGGCAAGTGTTGTTTTTTGTTGTTTGCTTTCTGCCTGCTTGTTAGCGGGTAGTTATGATTTTGGGGGAGTCGTAGAACATTTTCGAAGCCGAGACCAAGTACCTCAAACATTTTCGAGGCCGAGACCAAGACCTAATGGTGGACAATCCTGTAATTGGGGGGGGGGGGGGGGGGGGGGGGGGGGGGGTGGGGGGTTAGTCGTAGAAAATTTTCGAAGCCGAGACCAAGTACCAATACAATTTTCGAGACCGAGACCAGGATTTTTACAAAAAAATTCCGAGGCCGAGACCAGGATCATTCGAATAAAATTATAGTGTTTATTTTCTTTTTCTTTTTTTCAAAAGAACGACGGTGTATCTATTTTTAGCATGATCGACTGATATGTTGATTGTGTGTGCAATAAATCTGGGCCCTGGAATAAATCAATCAAAACATGTTTGGATGATGGTCTCGAATTCCCCTCATTTTTAGTGGACAAAGGTCAATGTATTTGTGGAGGCAAAATGTTCTGTGTCTAAAAATAAAATCCCTTTGTCTCTCTTTATACAAAACTAACAATAGGGATAAACGCTACAGGTTACCTTGAATACGTGTTCAAAAGCTTATGAACTATTTGGGCCAAATGATGTGCCACTTTATCTAAAAATAAAAATCCCTTTATCTATATATGTATACATACAATATTGACAAAAGGGGTGATATATGCGCTGGGCTACATTGAATGCCTTCCAATAAAGTTCATGAACTATTGTGGGGGCAATTAAAATGTATGACTTTATCTTCATCATTTGGATATCAGTAAGAAAACATATCTCAATCAATTATTGTCATATTTGTGTGCGTAATTTTAACGTCGTTCCCATCCTAAAGAGGCGGGAATAGAGTTTACCCCCGGGAGTTTACCTACAAAACAAAACAATGTAAGCCAATGTAAGCAGGGGGTGTTTCATAAAGATCCCAAGTCGACCTTAACACTAAGTTGGACTTACAAATTATGGAAAACTATTTGTAGCTTCGGAATTAAACATATTCAAGAGCCCAATTGCGAATATTTAAAACTTTCCACTAAATTTTACATGAATAACTTGAAGTCTCTTTGATAAAAGAAAAAAAGTTAGAGATTTTAATCCAAATTGTAGGCCTGTTTAGAGAACTCGTTTAACAATTTTACAAAGACACTAATTAATGGCTTTGCATAATTGTTAAGTCCAACTTAGTGGTAAGTTGGACTTGGGATCTTCGGGAAACAAGCCAGGGGGGGAGAGAGCAGCTATAACAGCGAGGTCAACGTGTCCTGTCACGTATAGTGGTATAATATGCATAGAACCCGCGACCTGCGTATTTAACGACAAAGGCCCGAACCAACATTCCCAATCAAGCATGTCCAATCTCTTGGAAAGAAGAAAGTTTGCATTCAAGAGATAAGGTATTGACAACTTTCCACCACCACCTCCCCCCCCCCCCCCCCCCCCCCCCCAAAGCGGCGCACTGCATGGTTGCTCTTAAGCCCGGCGCAGACAGAGCCAACTCGACCCGATCCGACTAGTTTCAATCAGGCTATAGTTGGGCCCGGTCGGTCGGAGCCGATTCATCGTGTTGAATCGGCCCCACCTGGCATCCGACTGTCTCTCGACTGGCAAAATGTGTGTCGCGAGGCACTGAAAACTGAGCCGATCCGAATGAAAATCAGTCGGATCGGGTCGAGTCGGCTCTGTCTGCAGAGGGCTTTACGTAGCATTTTGAAGGTGAACACTCTATTCATATTTCGAGGGGGGGGGGGGGGGGGACATTATTGTATTTGTTAAAAAAAGATATCCATTTGTCGCCGTCTATTTGTCACCCCTGCCTATTTTATAACTGCATGGGGGCGATTCATCATGCACGCCGTGGGGAAGGAAAACACTTTTTTTTGTGTGTGTGTCAGTTTTTGAACAACTATACATCGAGCTTTATTTGTCATGCTTTCATAGGAGATAATGATCAAATAATTTCTTAACGTTACGGTCATGAACTAAACCGCTATTAGTCTGTTCCCAGAAAGCAAACATTTAACGTTATGGAGGAATAATTGATGATGATCAACAACATTTGCATAGCACCATTTTATCATGGTCATCTTGTGTAACGCAATTTCTTTGTCCTTTTCTGTTCTTTCTTTGGTTATGAAAAAAAAGGTCAATGATACTACACATGCACGTGCAATCATGCACGAGCGTATAGCTATATGGCTATGGGGTGCACGGGGGCTCGTGCCAACCAACCAACCAACCAACCAACCAACCAACCAACCACCCAGATAACAATGCTACGTTGGCCCATCGTTGGCCCAATGTAGGCGGTCATGTTGGGCCAACGTCAAAACGTGACGTTTTGCCCACGTCATTCTTGCCGCTGGGCCCTCGTCGGCCCAACCCCCATAAGCCAACGTCAATTGCCAATGTTGCGCCAACGTTTGCCCAACCTTTTATTTTGCTATTTCTGACGTCAAGCCAACATTGAGTCGACTAAACCCCAACGTTCATACGACTATATAAGTGAACGTTGGCCCTACGTTGGCTTGCCTACCGGCGTAATGCGGTTGTTTGTCAAACGTTAGTACGACGTCAACTAGCCAACCAATATCCAACGCAGTAGGCGAAACGTTGGCCCAACGTTTGCTTTTCGACCATATAAATATGATTGTTCGTCTAACTATCACCCAACGTTGTTTCAACGTACATTTGCCGACCAGTTTGCCAACAGTCAACAGCCAACGTCGGCTTAACGTTGTTTTAACGTCAGCTCGCCGACTGCAAAAATATGGTTGTGAGTTTACCGTAGGCCAACGTTGGCTAAACGTTGTTTTTCCAACCGCGACGGTGCCGACTATAGACTACGTTCCGCCAACGTCGCATTGTTATCTGGGCAACCAACCAACCAACCAACCAACCAACCAACCAACCAACCAACCAACCAACCAACCAGCCAACCAACCAGCCAACCAACCAACCAACCAACCAACCAACCATGGGCGTCGATACTTACGTAATACATATTCATCAGGGGGGGATGAATGAATAGATCATCCCCCCTGATGAATGGGTATCAATTACAGATCGACGCCCATGCAACCAACCAACCAACCAACCAACCAACCGACCATGCCCGACCATGCCCGACCAACCGACCTTGTCCGACCAACCGACCATGCCCGACCAACCGACCAACCGACCAACCGACCAATCAACCTAACCAACCTAACCAACCAACCAACCAACCGACCAACCGACCAACCAACCTAACCAACCAACCATGGTCCATGAACCAACCAACTGAAATGAGTAAACCTATTATATGGCAAGGCTAAACTTATACGCAGTTACCATTACACCGTCCTTTCGATCTCGCCGCTCTAATTCTCTAATTCCACCGCCTGACCTCCACAGTCATGAAAAATTTAATGTTCGAGCTGTAATACATGACATACATAATGTTACGTAACGGGTTTCCTTACGTTTACCGAGAAACCCCTCGATCTGCGAGAACCAAATTTAGGACATCAATTAAGCCTGCTTCCTGAGAGAAGTACGGTGACATAGGCGGGGAAAAAAACAAATAGACTGGAGAGGGGGCAATTTTAGTAAAAGAAGGGGTAAGGTTTCAAATGAAGAGGGTCACCTTCTTTTGAATTGATTTACACAATGTAATGACAATAAATAAAGTAAATGTACAATAAAATGACGTAATTTTTAGTGAGATGATATAGCTTACAAACATGCTTAGATTGATCTAAATAAGTGCGTTCAGGGATCTAGTAACTGTGTTGACAATTGCAAAAATGATGCGTGGTTAATCAAATGTGTATTGCTGTGATCGGATATGTCCAGAAAATAATGTGTGGACATTTCAAGTTAATTGGATGTTCTTTGGCCGAGAAATGAGCGAAAATGCAAAGTGATGATTCACTTAATACTCATTGCACTTACTTTGTACACGGCTGAAAAGGTCCCGTATAGATCTATACTTTCATATCCGAACACTTCAATCGTAAATATCTTTCGAACGAAATGGAAATTTGAAAAAAACCGAAACCTGTCACATGCTTTAATTGTTAATACGAATTAAACAAGATATGAGGGAACTGCTATAATTCCAAATGGATTTTGAGGATTTGGACAATGTTACAAGTCCCTTTAAACATGTTAAATGAGTCGAGCGTAGTGGAGGCACGGATGTGGACGGGAAGGTTGTTCTAGAGAATGGGTGTGGCAATTGAGAAGGCGCGTTTTCCATAGCGAGTGCGGGGGACAGGGCCAGTGTTGAATTCTATTTAGGCGGTAGATGATGAGCGAAGACGATGGTTTCTTTTTGGGAATAATTAATTCAGAGATATATTAAATGGCTAGGCCATGTTTAACTTTGTATGCAAGAGTCTCTGAACTTAAATTGGATCCTTTGAGATACAGGGATCCAGTGTAAGGAGCGCCGAACGGGAGTGATGACTTGTGATCTGATTTTCTTTGTGCGGGAAACTATACGGGCTGCTGAGTTCTGTATTCGTTGGACTTGGAGGGGAGCAAAGTGGGGATTGAGGAAGGTTGATGTAGAGACTGTTACAGATATCAAGGTGATTGAATATCAAGTATTGAATAATAAATGGCTGCTTTTTTAATGTAAATATCCCTGTGACTTAGACGTTATATGTTTTCCACCATTCAAACATTATTTGATCATAACTATTTTGTAATGATAACTGACAAGCTTTAGTTATTAAAATTCAGTTTGACCACTCTCTTTCATCCATCAACTCTGTTGGTGGTTGTTTATCAGTGAATATTTTATTGCGCAACCTCGAAAGGCTCGTAATTGTATTATGACAAAAGGCATTCTAATCATCTTAATGTGGCTTGATTACGTAATCGGTATTTTCCCCTTTCATCATACCTTTTCAAGATAAGCTTATTTCAAGACACGGTCGTACTGGCATTACTATTTTCAAATTGTTTGACCATACCAGATCTTCAATAGAAATAGGTTGATTCTCCCGAAAGTGGAACGACTTAATAAGCTTGAATTGTTGCCCGGTTTTGCCCGGAACCACTGATTTTGCCAATATAATTATCATGGTTTTGTTCGAATTTGAAGTGATTTTGCCCAAAAGCTTTGCCATTTACTGTCGGCTAGTTGCATACAAATCACAATGAGAGTGAAATTATCTGGTGCGTTTCGTAAAGATTTAATGTCACTCTATTGACGGAAATCTTGAAAGTTTCTTGGGCGTTGCCTAGATACGCGAGACGCATTGCGCGACACCTTCCAATATAAGAAATCAAAATGTACCATTTCGATACAAAAACAAACTAAATTAAAAATATGTATATATATATTTATATAATTTAAATAATACAAAATAAATAGAAAGGATTATACATATAACATAAATCCAAATTGTGTGAATTATCATTTACCAAAATGCGTGATCAAAGGCGTCGTAAAATCAGTTAAGATTGGTATTATTCAAATTAAATGAATTTTAATTGGAAAATGAAGGAGGAAAAAAAAAAACATTGATCCTATACAGCTTATGCTGCACTATAGGAATGATTGATTATTATAATTAATTAATTATGCTCTTTATTCCAGAAGTTGGACTGATTTACGTGCTGTGTACGTTAATTAATAACCCCTCTGAAGTTGATTATCCTCTGTTTCCCCCCTAGATGGAGATAAATACTGTGGATCCATTACCAGAGGTAACTAGTCTCGACTCCACGTAACACTATTGTCGCAACAACAAAAAAGTTTGATTACGCTAGGCCAACAGATGGCGCTAGTCACATTATGCAACATTTCTATATTGTATTTCTGTGTTATGCAAAGCGCGTTGTCAACTATAGAGAATAAATTCCAAGATATTTCCCGACAGTTGTTGTTATACTAATATTGTGGCTGCGTCTGGCTCCAGTGACCGTCTTCACCTAGTCCTAGGGTCAGTATGGCATGGGTGGTAGTAGGAAGTCATAATTATAAAAAATTAAAAAAAATAGCAGGGGGAAAAAAAAGAAAAACAAACTATTGTGGTATTATAAGGGCATTTTCACGATGAAAAAAAATCGCGACATTTTTGTGAATTTGTTGCAAAATGTCCACAAATTGCCACCATTACATAGAAAGAACCCTTTTAGAGTCTGTTATGTCTGACTAGTATCAAAGCGCTAAAGATTATCCAACCGATTCACGGGGCTAATCGACGGGCGAATCGATTTGTGGTATCCGCCATCTTTCGGCTTTGCGCAGTCCATCTCCTTTAAACATGTTCAATAGGGAAAACGCAATAATCATGCTTCATGGTGAAATTATTAGAGCTCATTCAGCCTAGGGCCCATACTCATAAAACCACGATAGCTTAGTTCAATTTTAAGTCTATTCAGATAATTAGGGCTTAGCCTTATAAAACAATATATCTTATAAAATAATGCTTACCCAATGTTATTATAGCGACAAAAAAATGTGTGTTCCTTTGTTCGCCATAGTATTAGAATTGATGTAGTAATCATCACCATCATCGTCATCATAAACATTATGTCAACACTATCATCATATCATTATCATCGTCATCATAGTCCTCGCCATCATAATCATCATTGTCGTCTTCGTTGTCATCGTCATCATCACCATCATCGTCATAATCACAATCAACACTATCATCACCATTATCATTATAATCATTACAGCCATAATAACTATTCTCACCACAGCCATAATAACTATTCTCACCACAGCCCTCATCTATGTCTATATCACCATTATTATCATCATCACCACAACCATTATCATCTTCACCATAATTACTAGCATCAACTGCATCATCATAATCATCATTATCATCATCATCATCATCATCATCATCATCATCATCATCATCATCATCGTCGTCGTCGTCGTCGTCGTCTTCGTCATCATCATCATCATCATCATCATCATCATCATCATCATCATCATCATCATCATCATCATCATCATCCCACCACCACAACCACACCATTACCAACGTCAGGAACACCAGAATCATCATTCAATTGCATAATCATCTTCAGAGTCACGGCCTCAAGTCATTTAATAGACAACAGGTACAAGTTAACAAAATTAATATCGAAACACCTATCCAGTAGTATAATATTCGAGAAAGTTTATTCAGTACAAAAATATAATGGAAAATGAAAAATAACAATTACTGAAAGACAAAATGGATTTGAGATTAGTCCGGTGTTATCACCGATTATGCATGTTTTGACATACGATAATACAATACGCTACATGCAACAAGCCTTATCATCGGTGTAGCATTAAAGAGAAATTCGTGATTTTGCATCCCCAAAACTTGAATAGCACCTGCGTAGACGACGATAAGAATATGAAATCATATTTTTATTCTGTCTTTGTTTGGAATCAACTTCATTCATAAGGTAATCATCCGTCATTTTCGCATAACAACGTGTATATATAACAATCAGGTCGGCAGTGTCCCTTGTATGTCTCAGTTACGAACTACGGTACCGTGTGCGGCTCCCGGACAGGCCCCCGAATCTGTTACGGACACATAATATAACCATGCACAAGACATGCAAAAGTACAATATTTAGTGATCAAAATTGGTCTGGATTATAACAGCTGGTTTATTAATTTCAATTACGGGACTATTTTGAGACGATTTGCAAAATCCTCAATGTAGACTTCGTTGTTCATTTTTTGTATAAACATTATATACAAAGAAACTTTAATTATTTGTATCACTTTAAACCGAGGAGTTAATATAACTCTATTATGCCAAGAGGACATGTCAGCCCCTTAGACTCATCATATTCATGATGGCATGTCATATTAAATGTTTCATCGTTAAAAAACAATACGATGCCTTATCGTCCCTCACTGTTTCGTTCTATATAACAGAAGAATAATTATAAAAAATCAGTGCATAAAAACTAAAGTGTGAGAATGACCGTACATGATGCAGTAAAATAAAGAAGTTTACGGTGCACGAAGTCAGTAGAAAATTTCTTCCTTTTTTCCTGACGACGCAAAGTAATTGGCCGAGTCCGTTTCAGGACTATTTATCGTCCAAGAAAGTATCTTCTTCAGTCATAGATCGCCACAGAAGCCTTCAATGACGTCTAACGACTCGAAGAGGTGACCCCTAATTAAACATAGCATGTTCAGTAGTTAAACTGCACGTGGAAATATTACCGAACTATTATATTACTATTATTACTAGACCTTGACGTTCTTAACGTAACTAATTCCAGCGATATACATTGTTTTGGTTGTAGCCACCCTGGCGCCATAGCGCTGGGTTGCCGCCAGCAGCCGGGTTGTTAGGGAAGCCAGTGGGTTGACCTGGGAAGCCACCGGGGTTACCAGGGTTGCCAGGGTTGCCAGGGTTACCGGGGAAGCCACCGGGGTTGCCAGGGTTACCAGGGTTACCGGGGAAGCCACCAGGGTTGCCAGGGAATCCACCGGGGTTGCCAGGGTTACCGGGGAAACCACCCGGGTTGCCGGGCATGCCGGTAGCAGGGAGTGTCGGTTGTGGCGGCATGCCGGTTCCCTGGCCACCGGCTTCGCACAGCGTGGAGTTCTTGTTGCCTCGGAAGAAGCTCTTGTCGAGGGTGTGCTCGCTGAAGCACATCGCCGCCTGTCGGTCGCACTCGCACACGGCCGCCGCGCAAGCCACGTTGTTCATGGCCAGGACGGTCTCCATCTTGCTGTAATCGGTTGCTGCCTCTGTGGTTAAAAAAAAATAACGAGAAAGGAAATTGTTAACTTTGTAAGATATACTCTTCAGTCGTGAAGGCGTTCTTGACCAACTCGATTGATTGAGCATGTCTTCGTATAAACAATGTGGATTCGTGTCTACCCACACTTTTTCGTTATTATCATGGATCCATACGGGTTGTTATCATATGAGTCAGTTTTAATCTTTGAGAAGACGTGATCCGGTCTATATAGTGATCAAAGCTCTGATCTTCGTACAAATCGGCTAGGGTTAGGAACCCAGCATTATATAGGTGGCGTCTCTCGCATGTTGAAAAGGTGGTCCGAACGTTAAATAATCGAAATTTATTTGAAAGAAATAACCGACACCTTCTGAAATGGGTTTTACCGACTTTCATGACACGAGAATTTAAACTTACTGCACTCAATGGAGGCCGGCTGTTGCCCGTTTTGTTGACGTGGTCTGCCCGGCCTTCCGCCGCCATTGCCCCTGCCGTTTCCCCTGCCGTTGCCGCGGCCCGCGCCTGGCCGGCCCTTGTTGATGCCGGGCAGGCCGTCGCAGCCCCTGATCTTCATGGAGTAGGGGATGACTAGCGGGTTCGTGGTGGCGACGTTCGCTTGGCAAGTCCCCTGCGCCTGGAGGTCCATCAGGCACGCATGGTGTGTCTGGCAACACCTGCAATTGGAGCAAAGTCGACAAAAAAGAATCAACATTAATGTTATGTTTTCATGCTTATTTGCATCTATTGTTCATAATGTAAGTAACGTATAATGTAAGCTTTCGGACTATGACAATATTTGTATGTAATATAAAGAAAAAAACAGGTGCAATTGGTATTGAAACAGGTTTGTCTTGGTTTTTAACTAGCCCCCCGGCTAACCAAACATGTGAGCCCCTGGCAAGAGGGAAACGAGTTTGCAGACTAACCTGTCATGACGTTCACCGGAGTGTTAGAGGGCGCGTATCTTGAAAGAGTCCACAGTGACATCCTGTAGACATTACAAGCCCGGAAATGGCTAACCAACAAACACTTGGCAAGGGAATTGAAGCGAGTTTGTACAATCTCGTCGACTTAAATGACGAAAGGTGCGTTGCACTGAGGAGTACATGCACAGTGCCAATGTCCAGATAATATTTGCGTTGGTTTATCATGTTTATTATTAGCCCAGAAATGGCGAACAAACAAAAACAAAATCTGAGTATACCGGGCAAGAGAGCTAGCGATTTTGTGGACTAACCTGTCAGTTTCGTCGACTGGAGTGAGGGAAGGCGCGTTGGCCTTGAATAGTCAGCAGTGACAATAACATCCCTGTACCTTCAAGAGCTGTTTAATTGTCTCCGTTCTTAACCAGCCCCGGGCTAATTAACAAATGTTAGATCTTGGCAAGACATGCAAGAGGGAAAGTTATACTGTTTTGTGTTTGAAAATATGAGCCCCGGGCAAGAGGGCGAGTTTGCAAACTAACCTGTCAGTTTCATCGACTGGGGTGACTGAAGGCGTGTTGTCCTTGAACAGTGCACAGTGTCAATCATAGCCCTGGAATCACCCTCAGCAGGTTTGCCTTAGTTCTAAACTAGCCCGGACATGGCTATCAAACAAAAACATCTGAGTATCAGGCCAGAGAGTTTACAAACTAACCTGTCAGTTTCATCGACTGGGGTGACTGAAGGCGCGTTGTCCTTGAACAGTCCATAGTGCCAGCGGTAGCCCTGGTAGCTAAGTCGATTGTTCCTCGTAGTGCACAGTCATGATCCTCAATATATAGTTTTATACTTAGCCCCGGGCTAATAAATCACTCTGAGTGAACCCCGGGCAAGAGGGCAGGTGATTTTTGTGGATTTACCTGTCAGTTTCGTCGACTGGGGCCGACTGAAGGCGCGTTGTCCTTGAAGGGTCCGCAGTGCCCACCGTAGCAATGGATTCGCCCTTAGCAGGTCTGTCTTGGTTTTTTTATTTGCCTGTTTATGGTTAACAAACATGAAATATGAGCATTGGGCAAGCGGGCAAGCGATTGTGGGGACTTGCAAACTAACCTGTCAGTTTCGTCGACTGGGGTGACTGAAGGCGCGTTGTCCTTGAAGGGTCCGCAGTGCCCACCGTAGCAATGGATTCGCCCTTATATTAGCAGGTCTGTCTTGGTTTTTATTTGCCTGTTTATGGTTAACAAACACGAAATATGAGCATTGGGCAAGCGGGCAAGCGATTGTAGGGACTTGCAAACTAACCTGTCAGTTTCGTCGACTGGGGTGACTGAAGGCGCGTTGTCCTTGAAGAGTCCGCAGTGACAGCCGTAGCCCTGGTAGCTGAGCGGGTTGTTCCTCGTCGTGCACATGACCATCATTCCAAATTGCATTAGCATGCTGGCAGGAGCCATGTCGCCCCCACCGGCAGAGACTGTATAGTCAGTGGATCAACAAGAGATGATATAATTTACGTTAATTTGTTGTTATCATATTCTTCTTGCCTTCCATCTGTCAATTATTATGTTTTATTTGTTATTTTGTGCTGCCGTAATGTCATGAATGTAAAAGGAACATTTTAAATGTTGTGCTGTTTTATTTAGTACTGTCGCCCCCCCCCCCCCCCCCCCCTCCTTCCCCATCGTGTCCATGGACGAAAACGGAATGATCGTGTTGATCACCAACGGAAACAATTTCATTTTTGTTCTGAAAAATATTTATATTTTTTCATCTATAAACATTTTGCTTCCTCAACACCAGCTTAATGAGTTGGGTTTTTCATTTGGATTTAGAACATCAATTACATTATCTATGGACTTATTTATCAGACGTGATTATAATTATCAGGGTGATAGTGGTATTGTAGCAAAGAAGGAGTCGAGACAGCATTCCCCCGAACGCCTCTGCGATGTATTCTGCTTTCCAGCCCCCCCCCCCCCCCCCCCACCCCGCCTCCTTGTGGTGAAAATTTGATAATAGAAAATATACATCGTGTCATTTTTATTTTAGGGTGCAAAATGGTAAGTATAAATATAAATTTGTCCTCCCCATTTTAGCCCACCACAGCGAGATTAGCTGCGACAGTGACTATGGGGTCATGAAAAGGTAAATTGCAACTTCTTTTTGGTTTAATTCTTCTAAGGAGACAAGACAATCACCCCTCACTTAAAATAAGAACATCGGAGATAAATGTATGAGTAACCAGCAACGCTTTCGTCAATCAATTTCAATTAAGATTTTGTCATACAAGGACAGGGGGCCCCTCGCGGTGGCGTAGAGCCGGGGAGTAAGGAGGCACTGTCCATCACCCCTCTACCCTCACCCCAACTTTTACAGTATAAAGAAATACATAGTGTATGCCCAAATAATTCGTGTGCCCCCCCCCCCCCCACCTCACAAACAGTCCGACTATCACGCTACGTCACTGGCCTCTCGGTATATTATCTGTTTCAACAGTTGTCACGTTTTGTGGAAAGGGTTAGAGAATGTGCCGGGTTTCCCTTGAATGTGACTCATATGCAGGTGGATGTATGTATGCGTGTGTGTGTGTGTGTGTGTGTGTGTGCGTGTGTCTGTTTGTGTTTAAGTGCGTCCTATGTATGTATGCTTACTGTATACGTGATCGTGTTATTATGTGGCATGGTGTACATGGGTGTGTTCGAATATTCTAAAAGTGTAAGTTATGTTACTACTACTACTACTACTGCTACTGCTACTGCTACTGCTACTGATACTGATACTGCTACTACTACTACTACTAATACTACTACTACTACTACTACTACTACTACTACTACTACTACTACTACTACTATTTATATTACTACTACTACTACTACTACTACTACTACTACTACTACTACTACTACTACTACTACTACTACTACTACTACTACTACTACTATTACTATTACTATTACTACTACTACTACTACTACTACTACTACTACTACTACTACTACTACTACTACTACTACTAGTACTACTACTACTACTACTACTACTACTAATGCTACTACTACCACTACCTCTACTACTACTACTACTACTACTACTACTACTACTACTACTACTACTACTACTACTACTACTACTACTACCTAATGATGATCATAATCATGATAATAATGATAATACTGCTAATATACTCACGTTGAGCTGGTGCTGCTGAGTTGCCCTTACTCGAATGCACAGCTATAGGTATAACGACGCAAAGAACTGAAAGAACAAGATTAACACAATTATGAGTAGTATATGCTCAAGAAATGATGGGTGCATACAGTGCACAGTCCATTTTTAATCAAGTATGTTACAACGAATGTTATAATCATTCACAAATGTAGCTTAAAGTAACCATATCGATGTGTTTTGAAGGACGCTTTTTAAAAAACCTGACAGGGCTAAAATATTTTCGGCATTCCTTGAGCCCTTTAGATCCCTTAAAGGGTACCACCACCCAAAAATAGATAACATCTTCAGTAGTCCATTCCACCAACAAGTTCAGAAAAACCAGCAACAAAATTATATACCGGTAATTGGAAATTACTACTAAAGCTACTAATCGTAATAAAGCACGCGTTCATGGGTCTGCATTCGAAGACTACCTTTTGTCTAGGGCGAACGAATCGTCTAGTATTCTATTGTCTCAAAACGTACGCGTGAATAGTATTGGCGCACTCTCATACAATTCACAATTGGCGCATACGGAACCATGAGATTATGATGGTTCCGTAAGTGGTGGCAATTAATTATTTTATTGTTTATGAATTACACAGCTCTTTGCAAAGTGTTGAGCAGCAGCTTTTTGATATCACGCAATGGTACCAAAGCATATAGTTATTGGTTGTTCTTTGCAACACATAATTATATGTTTTGGTATCGTTTTGTGATATCAAATAGATACCCAACATTTCGCAAAGGGTTATATAATTCATAAACAAAGCAATTAATTACCACCACTTACGGAACTACTATTATTTCCTGGTTCCGTACGGGTCAAACATTTGCGAGTGCGCCAATGCTATTCACGCGTACGTTTGGAGACAATAGAATCCCGGACGATTCGTTCGCTCTGGTCAAAGTAGTCTCGTACATGCAGACCCATGAACGCATGCTTTAGAATCATGCGTTTACCAATTATATTATTTTGGGGTGATGGTACCCTTTAAGATCATCATGACCATGGTCGAAAACGTGTAGTAAGTTTACGTAAGAACCCGCCTTTTAATTTTGTCATGGTATAAACCATATGTTTTTTACAAAGCCATTTAAGGAGGACATGACGTGCTCCAACAGCCCCATTATCTTTTTCCGGCAGTGCTCTCTAAATTTAAATGGCAAAATCATTACAACTGAAACATTATTTTACAAAATCAAACATTACGTTGGATCTGTAAAGATACCATTATTTTATGACGTATTACTTGATCGTCTGAATCGGTTTTTACTTGTTTTCTTAAGCAAAAACCGTAATTTTTATTTAAAAGTACCAATATTATGTTGGTGCATTCCTTCTAACTCGCGCTCTCCTTTTTGCAAAAGCATCATTAAAACCAAACGAGTACTTTATAAACATGTACAACATTTACCCTTCTGCTTCATTTTATTTAACGGGTCATTTTTTTGGGGTCAATATTCTGTTCATTCGTTTAATATCATTTAAATTGGGTTTACGGCACACATGCATTCGGATAAATCTAAACAACAAAACATTATCCAATGTACTAGTAATACCAAATATATGAGAAAAACGGGCAGATTAAAATAAATTACTGAACCTCAGACTCAAACCCTTATATAATTTATAAAATTATAGATGCAATATAAATGTACCAAGCAGATACAGACATTTGACTGTATCTTGTTTTTCATATTTACGCTGACCATTCTTTTCTACGCTGATATTATTTTCGATGCTGTTATTCCTCTCAATTGTGCATTCACAGATAACATTCAATTAAAAAAAAAGAATAGCTACTAGCTACTAGGCCTTATTTTGTCGGGTCTTGCAATTACTTTACTGCATTACATTAAAGATAATTCTCTCCCGGAGAGAATTATCTTAAATACAGTAAAGTAATTGCAACATTCAAATTTGACTTTTCGATCGCTTAATATTAGAACATTCCCCTGACAAATATACCATACCAGGATTCGTTAATGATTGAATTGTATGAAATATATTTTGGGAAAATAGTATGCTAACAGTAAGAAATCCACGAACGAGCCTTTTCATCACTATATACATGAAGAGCTACAGAATCCAATAATTTCAATTTCAATTTCAAATTTTATTCAGCACTCATCATATACATTTAAAATATACAGATACAAAATGAGGTAATACAACAAAAGATGATACAAATAACAAAGGTTATATTATGACAGATTGTTTGGGATAGGTAGGAAGGAAGGATTCCTTATATGAAAACCTATCCATAAAGAAGGGTATCGAATCCACGTTTCATAAGCTTTTTAGATCGGGAAAAAATCTAAGCCAAAGTGACAATAGCAGAAGTGAATTAAAAATGTTAAACATAATATTAAAAAAACATATACATTAATTTTATTTTATTTTCAAGTCCAAAGAATTAATTTGTTATATCCGATCCGGACTTAAATTAGTGACCATACCTTTTGTATTGTAAGATTTTATTGACTCTATCGACCCCCTCTCGGGGTATGAGAGTAGTAAGTTAAATAGTCTGGAGTTCATGTTTAAGTACAAAGTATTTTGCAGTTTAAATCCAAGTGGGACTTTATTAGGAATGTGACAAATCTTTTGGATAATCTGCGAAGAAGTTGTAAAATATAATCTTACAAAATAAGTTGTATATACTTACCCACAATCACCGACACAAAGACAGCCATGATGGCCCATTTCCTTTCAATCGCCATCTTGGTGAATAGGATATAAATTTATCTGCGCTGCAAAAATTAATAAATTAGTTTCACCCCGATACCTTCAAAAGCAAAGTTGGGATATGTCTGCGCTGCAGCAACTCCTCAACAACTAATGCGAGATCGAAGTCGAGGGACCGAAGATGTACCGTTATGATATTCTTGGTTGACTTATAAAAACTTAGTGGCATTATCTAAGTGGGGGAATAGGGGTAGCCAGCACCCCCCGCCCCGTCCTCCTATCGCGGGACTTCATTCTTCGCATCATTTCCCCCCACCCCGTCGGTCAAACTGTAACGGAACCCAGCACATAGTACTTATTCTAGTTCATGCCCCCACCCCCACCACCACCCCCACATGAGAAACGTTGCCCCTCTCTCCGTTTTGCCTCAGCCCCTTCCCCGTTTAGGGTACCCCTGGTTATGCCCATGACTAAACTTCAGCAGGACGTGATTGGGCAACGCGATTTCCACCTCCGATTGGGCGGAAGTGAGTCGAGCGTTCTGATTGGACAATGAACAATCGGAATCGCCGCAAGGGATTACGTAGTTTCCCTTGAGTCCGTCCCCTTACTGTACCGTGCTAACCTCGCTGCTTAGAAAATCGGTGACAGCTACTGGCGTGACTGGTAGCTCGAAACGAGAGGACTATGGCCTTCTTCTTTCTATGCCTCTCCCTCCGCCCCCCCCCCCCCCAACCTTATGTCTCCCCCTCTCAATCTCTATCACCCTCCCCTCATCTCTTACTCATTCTCCCCCTCTTCAATGACGTCACTAATTAGTGAACGTCGGGCCCCGCGTTCCTTCTCCGTACACGAGGGTCGCAACATCAACATAAGCCGACATCTGAGCCATGTTGTATCAGTAAATTAGACAGAATGATGACTGTATACCGTTCAAAAATAGCGACATAGCCGTGTGTACAAATTATTCCCTTTTGAGTGTACGGGCACCCCACCATATTACATCACGGTATGGGTGTGCAGTGTGTCGTCCGCCCCCCCCCCCCCCCCATCCCACTTGTTTTGTTCTTGTAATAATACTACTATTAATAATAATAGTTAATAATTTTAATTCGAACCAAACAAAGTATTAGGAAACCACTTAAACGAAATCTATAAAATATTCACTTTTATTCCGGGCAATTTGAAAGAATAGATATATACATACACTTACGGTATATCATGAAACATCTGTTGATGTAAAGAATTGACAGAAAACTTTCCTCGAAATTGACTATTTTAGCAATCCAATGTGCGAAATAAGATTAAACGGTTCGGGCACCATTGCAGAAAGAGATGCAACCGACTGTAAGTCAGATCATGTGACTAAATGCGCAAATCTGATTGGTTGAAATGCGCTAGTTATCTGACTTACGATTAATTGTAACTTAAAATTGATTGTATCTCTTTCTGCAACGGGGGACTATTTTATTTTGATACAACATGTATTCTTTATAGACCCAAGCCCCGGGCCCAAGCCCAAGTATTTTCCGGACCATTCCTAAATGGTTTAATCGGTACAATGCGAAGATTATAGTAGTTGTTGAGATGTATCGACGTAAAATAATACGGCTACTTTGAAATTGTATTCTGAACATAATTTTGCAGACAATTGCTCGTTTCAAGAGCCAAATGAAAAGTACATTCACATGGAACTTATAATTAATGTATGTAAACACTAACTCCCGCGCTATAGTTTGTTTCTGAAATCCACTCTAGCAGAGGCTCTGCATGCACTCGAGTATAATCTTTTAATAATGATGATTCACGCGTTGACTAATAAGCTTTTAATCATCCTACTTTGTATCGAGGCCGGGTCTACCCTTTTCCGTACCCCTGGGGCCCTCACACCATGAAAGTAGGTCTTAAGTGAAAGGTATATAGGTTGGAGGTGTACTTGCAGTGAGGTTAAAATCACATACAAAAAAATAATTGAAAAATGTTTGACCACCAATCATTATATAACATTAATGAGAGCTTTGTAGTTCAGTGGTCATGATGGTTGGAGCACCGATGTGGTCGCGAATTTTTTCCGGCCGCGGCATTAGTTCGGGCAGTGAAATTTCGGGGGAAATATGAGAGTCGCTATTAAACTTCAATTTCCATAGGTTTATCCGCCAAATCTAACCATAGCACTTATAATCTAACCATAGCTTATAATCTAACCATAGCCACTAAATCAAACCATAGCCACCGAATCAAATATATAGCCACCATATTTAGAGTTGGTGTTAGAGTTGGTCTTGTTCGCAGCCATATTTGTAAAAATTGCAGTTAGCAACCAGAAACAATTATATCGGAACCTCGGACAAAATCTTCACGCGGAATTTGTCCGCCCGGACTAATTACTCGGTCGGATTTATTCCCGCTCATATGTATACCGGTCCATATCAGGGGCCGCGGAAAGGTTTTGAAAGTGGGGTCTGACCACATTTGAATTGTTATATATTTTATTATTTTATGCTTATGTATTTCTTTATTTTAAGCCCAAAAAGTGGGGGGGGGGGGGGGGGGGGGGGGGGGCTGCAGCCCTCCCTCCCCCCCCCCCCCCCCCCAGCCCCCGTGGTTCCGCGGCCCCTGCATATTAATACGGAGGTCTCGGGTTCGAGTCGCGGGGAAGCCCTATTTTCTTTGCTCATTTTCATGTATTCAATCATGTTCTTCCGGTCAGTTCCCCGTATTTTTGAATTGGTATAAATGAAATCATGATGCACAAGAAAATACATGCAGTTGGAAACAATGAAACATACTTTGTAAGCAAATGTCTCAATTGATTAAGGGAAATAAATGTTCTTGCAAAACTGAATGATAGTGGATACAATTTGTGCGTTGTCATTCTACCATGGTTGAATCTACCCTTGTGACCTCTCATGCATATCTATTTTCTTATCTCCTTCATCTTCTTCTCAATCCCTCATGCATCTCATCTGTTCTCTTTTCTATACCCCCGATATCTCACTTCTATCTTGGCATTGTCTACAAATTATGACTGTGTTCTATCTTTGTCACGTACCGTACGTTCTTGTCCCGTTTCCGTCTCTGTTGGCATCCCATTTTCGCTTTTCTAAAGCATACACAAAAAGTACCTATATACCCCCCTAAACAACTGCTAATAATTATGTTCATAACCAAGAATCGTTTCAAGATTTCGTCTCTCCAAAACATTTCTATGGTAGGAAAGAAAAATAATATGTACAAATAAAAGTGGTAACCATTAATCCAAAAGTCGCAAAAGTGATCTCATTATTGTAGTTTATTGAGTATTGAAACAATTCAAATTGCACTGTTTTACAATTGCAATCAATGCTTTTAGCCACGTATACATGTGCCATTAAAAAAATCAAAATGGATGGAATATCAAACAGCATTGTTTCACCTACCACAATCAATGCTGTTTCACAACAATGTACAGGCATGGGCAAGTTCTTGTGACTTTTGAAATTGGGTCATTTGTCTTTAATATGTGCTCATTCAGCCATGAAGCAATGAACATATCTGATTATCACACAAATTGTACATGGCTTTTTATACAACTCTACACGTTTGGTTTAGCTAGCCAGGGGGTGTTACAAAAAGATTTAAAGTTGAATTTAAATTCTAAGTTAGACTTAAAGGGGACCACCGGGCAAAGAACAACACATTATATATGTTTTAGTACCGTTTTGTGATATCAAATAGATACCCAACATTTTTCAAAGGGTTGTGTAATTCATACACAAAGCAATTAATTTACACCACTTACGGAACCACTGCTATTTCCTGGTTCCATATCGGGCCAACCATTTGCGAGTGCGCCAATGCTATTCACGCGTACGTTTGTAGACAATATATTCCCGGGCGATTCGTTCGCTCTGCACACATTGCAATTCACCGCAATTCAGACCGCATGAACGCATGCTTTAGAATGGTGATGCGTTTACAATTATATATTTTTTTCTTTCTGGAAACATATTTTTGCGAACTTGTTGATGGAATGGAATACTAAAGATGTTACCTTTCTTTAATTAGAATATTATTTTGGGGTGGTGGTACCTTTAACATTCTAGTAGCCTATTTGTATATCATGTCCTTGGAATAAACCAAATTCAAAAGCACAAATGCAAATTTGTGCGACTTTTAATAAATGTGAAATCAAGAACATGCAATCTCTAAAAAAATTGATGATTTTTAACCGAATTGCACAATTATCTCAACTAAGAGCTTTCCATGATTTTAAATGCAAAGTAGCTTACAATTTAAGTTCACCATAAGATCTTTGTGAGAAAAGCCACGTACATGTACACTAAAAAGGAGAGATACACTCATCGATCAGGAAGTCTATAATAAGAACAAATTAACGCCTTGAACTTTTGACAAAACCTTAATACTCGAACTCTTTTTTAACCATGAAGCGATGAGTTATTCGACGCTGGTCCCATGGTTTTCTCTCTGTTCGACACTTTTTGCTCTTTTTCTTTACTACTTTTTACATTTTGGGAGGTAAACTGTGGTTTACAGAGGCCCCTTGACACACTAATATACCTCTCAAAATGTTCGTTCCTGCAAACATAATTTCACATGACATGGTGACGAATCAGTCTTTTGATGATTTTCATCACCATCATGTGAGTTCTACTGACTGTATTATACCGACGTACGTCTGATCTGCTGATTAAGGTTACGTTTATCAGTTTGGTGAGGAAAATTTATATTTAAATTCACTCTTCAAAATAATATAATTATGATCTCGGTTGATAAGTATCATGATAAACAGTCACCATGGTTCAATCAAATATATGAGAAATGGTAAATGGAAAGCGTTAATTATGGATTTGCATGCCAAAACCTGAAAACTCTGGAATTGTTTGTAAAATATTTCAGTTCATAGTACCTTCTGTGTAATCACACCGCCTTACATCATTATCTTCATTACTCGAACTTGTATGGGTCTTTTTGTATATAGTGCTGCCGGCGCTTAATTTTAAAACGAAGGCTAATTTGTGTTAAAATTGTGCCGAAATATCATTCATAGTGCAAAACCTATTCCTATGTTTGATATAGGAACCTTAACAGACTACAGCCAAACCTATGTATAGTGACCACCTATACTATTACAAAAAAAGAGGCCACTGTAGACGAGTGACCTCTATAGACAGGTTACAGAACATTACTTTTCTCTGCATGGATCACTGTTGGTGGTCACTATAGGCAGGTGGTCATTAAAATAGATTCGACTGTATATGTTCACAATAGTGTCTGTTACCACGGTTACTATAAATACTTAAGGCGAAATAACAGTCCGCAGAACCCTGACTGGCTCTTTAATCATCAGCGTTGTCTGACGACAGTACTAGCGTAGCGTGTGGCATACTGTTTGAGGCTACGCATCGTAATTATTAGAGACTTCTATATCTTTAGTTTTGACCCTTGTGTTTTTATTGTGCCCCCCCCCCCCCCCCCCCCCCCCCCCCCAGTAGATACGTGACTGCCTGACAAGAATAATCGCAGCACACGGATTAGTAAACGTTGTCTCCCATCTCAAGGTCTTTTGGGGGGCTGATTTTCCATTGTTCAAAGATACACAGGTTCGTAATAGCAACAGCTTATATATAGTACCGAGACTTGATCATTTTGTTTATATGATCACCCTGACTACAAGGGATTATTCATTACAAACCTAAAATGGCCTTGGAACTATTATATTTAGATTTTCGGTAAAATGTATATTTAAACATTTGAAATAACATAATTTGTGTGGGTGTTTCGCCATTTTGATCAACATTGGCATTATGATTAAATCATATTCATTCCAACAAATCCTGCCTCACATTAACACACAGACACACAAAATGCAGGCACACATACATGTACAGTGAATCAGTATACCCACACGTGACATAATTTAAACAAACATCCGTTATTTCTAAGAAGGCCTATAGTCCTGTTTAGGTATTGTCATTATAACGAGTGACATCTTTCTTAAATGTAATTGATTTCAGGAAATTTTGAATTTACGTTTTCCTCCTTCCTTCCATCCCACCCACGCATTACGCAACATTTTAGCGTGGGCCAACTATTTGGCAACATTATTAAACAAAAACAGTGCATACCGGTATAATGAGTTGTAAATTATGTTAGATTTTCTACTTGCGAATTTCTCTCCCTCTCAACATTTTCCAGTTTTCCTTTGTAGTTAATATCTCCCCCCTTTCATATCTCTCCATCCCTCTCCTGCCACTCCCTCTCGCTCCTCTTTCATTCCCCCCCCCCCCTCCCTCCCCTCTTTCGCTTTCCTTCTCCTCTGCCCCCTCCCTCTCTCCCCCTTCTTCTTCCCCTTTGATCAAAATTAGTACCCCCTCTCCCATCCCTTACCCCCAAGGATCCCCTTTCCTTCTTCCTTCTCTCGAACTTTCTCCTCTCCTCCCCTCCCATTCCTCTGCCCCTCCTCGACTAGTCTCCCCCCCCAAAAAAAAAAAAAAAAAACACACTCCAACACCCCCTCTCTCCTATTATTTCTCCCTAATAATTTATCTTACTCTCTCCTCGATCTCCCTTTAATCCTTGCAAGCTGTTGAGGGTGACTCTTTCTATGACACATGTGTGACGTGGGGAAATGAACAAGACAATACACCTGTATGTTTAATATAATCAAACCATTTAATTTGTAATCGTTACAAACTGCAATTGGAGGACACAAACGGATTTGAAGTATTATAATCAAACTATAAAGTATGGCACTTTAATTATGGCACATGAAATCGGAAGATTGAAAGACGCATTATTATTATTTGTATTATTATAATTATTATATCAGTAGTAGTAATATTAGTATCGGTATTATAGAATTTATATCCGAACTGACTATAAAAACAATATTTCATTTAGTTTTGATAGGTTCTTCTATCCATTAAACCATATTCATATTTTCTTATACATGTATTTTCATCATCATCAACATCATCATAGAAATGAGACCTTCACGACTGCATCTATCGCCAAATAATATATGACTTAAAATTAAGTTAATATCGTAACAACATATTCTAGTTTTACTTATCTAAGCTTCCCACATAAGTGATAATTTTGTTTGTGATGCGGACTCAGTTTTATATAATTATGACATATTCCAGTTGATTTTCCGAGCTAACCTAATGATAGCAGCACACATTTAGAGAACATGTTGACATTTTTTCTACATCGAATATCACCCGTTTACTTCCATTAAAAAATATAAGGAACATTTGTTAAAACCTTTGAAGAAAAAATAAGTTGAAAACAAATTTGCATAGATGTTCAAACTTTGCATTAGGTTGGCATTATACTCTACGTTTCGAAACCAAATCTTTAATTTAAAAAAAAAAAAACATCAAACTTGGAATCTTTCAGTTTGTAGGTAAACCCACATTTCAGAAAAGAATTAGGTATACATGAATCTAGTTTGTCTTGTGCATTGGTTATTATTTTTGCTTAATTCTGTATTTCATTTAGTATTGTGGAAAACCGACAGAAGTGGGATCCAAATTCTCCCCAAATTGAATGTGAGTTGATTGTGCAAGATGGTTGTATGTTCAAAGCTTTCGGGGTCTCGACAGTGCATAGCAAAATTTCAGTTGTAATAACGTACGCACACGAATCAATAATGCGAGTATAAAGAAAGCCAAACTTGACTATAAAGCACTCACAAAATACAATTTTGCAAAATTATCATAATTTAAAACGGATATAGGGTTATATACCATTCTGATGATTATTATCGACTACATACGGATATAATTGCTTTTATATACAATTTGGATGATAAAAACAAAACCTTTCATCGGTTGAGGTATTCAATAGTACAGGAATAAAGCTTCTACCGATCTTATTTATTTGCTGGCTAGCTTTCGAGTTTCGACCCCGGCCTCCTGGCGACTTGTATCCCCGGAAGAGTTGGTTGGTTAGTTATTTGTTGTTGTTTTGCAGACGCGTTCAATCAATTTTTGATTATGTACGTCTGGGACCGCCCTTTATCGTGACCATCCGAGAGATGCAGCAGAGGTTCGAACCCCGGACCGATTAGTGCAAAGAGCAGAGCTCTGACCACTAGACCACTAGATCACCTCCCCGCAAGGAGTCACTTGGCTTGATATAGTCACCAGGGGTGGGGGGGGGGGACAAAAGCTCGCCAGCAAATAATTAAGGTTGGTTCAAAAGTTTTAATCTTGTAATAATAAAAATGATTATTATCACTTTCTAATTACATTGAGTATATATATTTAAATGGCACTAATTTGAAAGGAATCCATTGCGATTACATAATATCCCTATTCGCAGATGTCCGTGTGGGTGTTGGTGTGCTCGCACGCCGACTGTTTGTAGCTCTTGTGGCGCGAGTTGTAGTGAGATCCATTTTCGGCGAAACACTCCGCAACTTCCACGTCACACTCGCACGCCTTATGCGCGCAGTGGTCGCCATGTGACTCTGTGATAGAAAAATAAGAGAAATGTGAAACAGAATAACGATTTGTTTCAATTCCAATCCCTTAAAGTGTTGACAACCCCCTCGCGTCTGAGCTGAATACATGGCAGGAACAACTGGTGAACGCGACTAACGTACGAGCATCGGCAACCACCAGCAAAAGCTGCATGCCAATTTCCACATTTTGCACACAACACCTTAAACCCGTGACGTAGCGTAGTTTGACTGATTGGGGGCACGTCCTTTTAGTTTGCCTCCATGCCACCCCCCCCCCCCCCCCCCCCAGTAGCTACGCTAGTGCTTTAAGCCTATATCAATGCCTAGAGGATGCAGTTGATCAACAATGTTGGAAATGTAAACGACTTATATGTATAATTTTTGCATTAATGTATAAGGGTAGAAAATTAGCAACAACATTAATTCACACCTCTTGCTAACACTGGCAGCTAGAGGGCGCTTTCTCATGGCAGTTATAAGTCTACATTGCGATCAAAGATAATTATCAAAACTCACATCATGTCACATTGTTCTTTTACTTGGTAAATTGAATTTCAACATCATATTATGCAAATGTTTGATTTCTGTTTTTCTCATTACTAATATTTGTTAATTTTGATTGTACTTTTAAAGGGATGTAGTATTATACATTACCCAAATCCACAAAACTTACTCAGAACTCAAGTGGTTCTCTCATACCTTGTTGTATTAATATATATTTCCAATGGAAGAATGCAACAGGCTCTGTTTTTTTGTTCAATTCCCTTTCGTTAAAATGATTTTTACGAAATGTTCAGATTTTAAAATTATCCACTGGAAAGTTATAACTGTGTACAAAGTCAGTGCAAGTATGCGAATATCACTTTCCATTTTCGCTCATTACTCGAAGAAGAAAAAATATCCATTTAACGTGAAATGTTCACACATTACTTTATACTGGACATATCAGATCACAAGAACAGTTTATCATCCATTCGTCACTTGTTTGCACATGTCAACAAAATTACTAGATCCCTTTAAGAAAGAAGGGTTACTTACCGCACTGAATGATGCGCTTGCCACTTTGGTCCTTGGTCTTCTTGAAGGAATAACTGGCGTCATACGGATTGTGTGAGCAGGTACCTTCGCTGATCAGCTTCTGGTAGCACTCGTTGTGGGTTTGACAACAACTGGAACAGAAGAAGAGGAAGAAGACAAAATATTTAAAGGGGAAGAACACTTTTGTATAATTCTAAGATTGTCATGAGTGAGCATGATTGCGTAGTCCTTGGTCTTTTTGAAGGAGTCACTGCATCAGACATGTCAAAGGGATCGGGATCCTGTGAGCACATGACTGTGTGCCCTCCCTGATCTACTGGTATCACTCGTTGTGGGTTTGACATCAACTGGAAAAAGACATTAAATCAATTTTTCAAAGGGAAAGAATGTTCTTTTAAAACTTGAAAAGTGTTATGAGTGATCGAGCCTGCGTGGCCCTTGGTCTTTTGAAGCAGTAACTCGCGCCAAAGAGATAGTGTGAACACGTGCCCTCCCTGATCAACTTCTGGTAGCGCTCGTTGTGAGTTTGACAGCAACTGAAACATGAAATTTAACCAATTGTAAAAAAAGAACAGTTCTGGTAAAACTTGAATTTTGTCACGATTGAACCAAACATACGTACATACACACGCACGTACACAAATACACACAAACAAACAAATGCAAATGCATGCAGTTTATTGAAGTTCAATACATTCTGTTACAAACTTATTTCTCATAATCGCACACCTGCACTGCACAACGCTACGGGTAGTTGAGTAACATGGCCTCATGTAAATAAAAAAAATGCGCCTCCCGGACAGGCCCCCAATTTGTTACGTTATAACATTGATTATTCATATGCATCCAAACTTAAACACGTTTTTGCATTAAAAGTTGACCATGCGGTGTGGGATGTATATTTTGCATCTTTATTATTGGCATAAACTATCCACCAATCCACTTTTAATTATTTGATAGTTTGTAGTAGATCATCGTGAAATATGACTAACCAATCAACTTTGCAAGTCGATGGATCTTCACAATTGAGTAATAAATTATCGATGAGTATGAGTTACTAATCGCCCTTTCGATGAGTTTTCATAATCGAGTAATACAAAGAAATGATTATGGCTTACCAGTCAATTTTGTCGAGGGGGTTCCCGTTCATGTTGGTTCCACAGGCGCATCCGTAGTTCTTGTACCTCCACATCACACCCAGCAAGGAACTGACTTGCGGGTCGACCCACGAGATGATGTTGCCCTGGCTATAGCCGGTCGCGTCCACTGAAACATAAGTCAAGCAGAGACATAATCTGATTATGATCAACATATGATTACATGTATATAAACTTTCAGGTGTATGGCAGGCGCCTCTTGCGTTAAAGTGGCCAGGCAAACTAAACACATGTTATCTTCTGTTCATCTCTATTAGTGTACACATCAACTATTTGTAAACCATTTGACCCAAACATATTTTGTTTATTTTAAAACATTTTAGTAATTATTTTTCTCCATATTGTGAAGCCCCCACTTCTGAAAATCTCTCCAGAGTATAATTCTATTGTTGACCTGTTGTGACATCATCAGCCATTCACTACTCAGTTATAAAGAAGTTACCTTCACCCAAGCTGAGTGCCTAATCACAATAGCATCACACGGTTGAATAGAATACCAACTCACACACCTTCAATTTCAATAGCTTTTGCTATGTCAGAAGAAAAGCACTGTCTAAGCTATTGCATGGAGGTATGCAGGGCATGCTTTTGTGTGGATGTTCTTTTTGTACTTTCATATTTTGTTAATCTCATGGTAGCTGACCAGTGATTGACAGATGATGTCACAACAGGTCAACAATAGAATTTACTCTGGGGTTTTTTTTTAGGAGGTGGGGCTTCGCAACATGAAGACAAATAAATGATAAAATGTTAAAAAATATACAAAACATATTTAGGTCAAACCGTTTACAAATATTGAATGTGTACACTAATACAGATGAACAGAAGTCAACATGCATTTGGTTTGCAGGGCCCCTTTAAGGGCTGCTATTTGAATGAAAAATAGCCTCATAACTGAAATTTCGTTCAAGATAGATCTGTTTTAAAGTCATAGTTCTGTTTTAGTTCAGAGGGCGCTTCGAGAAATACTTTTTGTGTGAGGTAATTTAAAACTAGGCGTACATTTTGAAAGAGCACACACTTTTTGAATACAGAATCAACTTTGTTTCAATTATAACTGAAGAAGAAGAAGAAGAAGAAGAAGAAGAAGAAGAAGAAGAAGAAGAAGAAGAAGAAGAAGAAGAAGAAGAAGAAGAAGAAGAAGAAGAAGAAGAAGAAGAAGAAGAAGAAGAAGAAGAAGAAGAAGAAGAAGAAGAAGAGAAGAAGAAGAAGAAGAAGAAGAAGAAGAAGAAGAAGAAGAAGAAGAAGAAGAAGAAGAAGAAGAAGAAGAAGAAGAAGAAGAAGAAGAAGAAGAAGAAGAAGAAGAAGAAGAAGAAGAAGAAGAAAAAAGGGATCATACATACAGATTATACACCAGTCAGTCGGTGTAAACGAACTATGAATAGGAGTTCATTAACACCACTCGATATATGTATTTTATTTCAATATAATTATTATCTTGAATTTATCACGTACATGTATACATGTATATCAGCGAGCTCACAGGTTATCTCTTTACAATGATACTGGAACAACTTGTGTATAAGTATCATAGATGTTGACCGGTTCAGTGTGATAAATATTATTAAACAAGTTAACAAACTTTGTATGTACATGTATATTTACGGTGAACCGACACCAGCAGCAACAACAGTGGCGTTGTGCACGATAAAATATGCTTGTGTGGAACAAAACAAGTGATGCTTTATGCAAAAATAAGTTGAAATTAAATTCTAAGTTAAAATTAAATAATAACTTAATATTTGGGGTGGGCAATGTGTAGCCTTTGAACAAAACCGTTTAATAAAAAACATTTGAGACTTTCTATAATTGTTATATTGTTCAAGAACATTGAATCTCATTGACAACAGAAAATATTTGTGATTTTAAAAAAATGTCATGCTGTATTTAAAAACTAATTGACGAATACATAGCAACCACACTTGCTTTCCATATATTAAGTATAACGTCAGTAGAATTTTAGTTCAACTTAAAATATTTGACTAACACATTCCCAAAGAATTTCTTCAATGTCTTCACTTTGACATTGCTAGAGTGGAATAAACTATTTTGCACCAGCACGATTCCATGTTAATTATTTTTAATTAACCTAACTCCTCTAAGTACACACCAAAGTATGTGCGTCCTCCAATTCAACTCGGCCAAAGGGCGCGCATTGTACTTTTGACGTTTCGTTTGACAGACGTCGCCGCTATCTGGCGATTAGCCAGATTACACCGTTATCATACGGCTAATTTAAAAGACAATAGACACCATGAACTAGGAGAATTAATGGCTGCATCTACACTAACGTCTATATTATGGAATGAAGAAAACTGCCGATGAAAACTGCTTTCTACTATAAACAAATCACCAGTGTTATGAGAGTCGGGAAGCCTACCGTATAGCTTTCGATCCTGGCAGAATTTCCGTCAGGGCAAAATGACCCTATATTCTAGAT